>JAWPHD010008782.1:0-111132 GCA_037043455.1 Cyrtodaria siliqua
TCATAGTGAACGAGAACAGATACAGTCCAGCCACTGTACACGTGAACTTCCCAGTTTCGGCGTTGTATCCACCGCCAACGTTTGTTATAATTTTGGTGAATATGGGAACTCCGTTGACAAGCGTTTTACTTGGACTGGTGACGGAGAATGCAGCCTGTTTATCTGTAATATAAATTGGATCCGTAGTATACACATAATACACTTTTCAATACATCGTAATGTTTATGCGCCCCTTGTCTGTTGCGATGATGGAGCGGTTACCAATAAAATAAGAGATGAAATAACATTGAATGAAAATAAAACTAACATCTCGTTTTATGACAGAGCATAAACACGACTTTTGACAGGAACACACGGGAATTTAGCTGTATTTGTTACCAACATTTATTTCGAAAGCAAAACCTTTCCATGCTGTTTTAGTGTAAGTTAAACTCTACAGAGGTTATATAAGCACTTTGTTTGTGTTAGTAAAGGATTTCCGTAAAGGGAAATATATCTAGCCCAAATCCATTTTAACTTTTCACATGTTTTTCTTTCATTTGATACCGACAAAATGGCATTTTACTATTTTTAACTGTAGTAGTTTTACTTCCGACGAAAACTATAATATGCTATAAAAGTGATGTTTTTATTATAATTTATCAAAATACGCATTATTGAATTATGGGTAATGAAGAACAAAACATACATTTTTGTAGACGTTTGATTTGATTTGCTGCTGTAACATATGTCCCCTTTAAGTAAGTTTTCATGCCGCGTTTTGAGATTCTATCTATAACACTTAGAAATAAATCATGCGTATTTATGAACGATATTAAATAGACTATAACTGTTAGTTGGAATCTAAAATTTGCAATAATCCGTTATGCTCCTAAAATGACAATGAGGATGTTATAGGATTAACGAATGACTTTACTCTTGAACTATGACGTTATTGTATATCAATATATATGGAAAGCCTCGGATGCCTTCTGTTGGTCTTTTGCATTTTGTGCAGTACGCTTTGTAAGTCGTTTTGTGCATTTTCTAAGTTGTTATGTGCATTTTCTAAGTTGTGATGTGAATTTCGGAAGTTCTTATGTGCATTTCGTAGTTGTTATTTTCAAAGTTGTCCTGTGCATTTTCTAAGTTGTTATGTTCATTGTGTGTGTTGTTATGTGCATTTAGTAAGTTGTTATGTGCATTTTCTATGTTGTCATGTGCATTTTCTATGTTGTCTTGCGCATTTTCTTTTCAAGTTGTTATGTGCATTTTGCAAATCGTCTTTCGCATTTTCTAATTTGTTATGTGCATTTTCTAAGTTGTGATTTTCGTAAGTTGTTATGTGCATTTTCTAATTGTCCTGTGCATTTCGTAAGTTGTTATGTGCATTTCGTAAGTTGTTATGTGCATTTTCGAAGTTGTCTTGTGCATTTCGTAAGTTGTTATGTGCATTTTTTAAGTTGTCTTGTGCATTTCGTAAGTTTTTATGTGCATTTATTAAGTTGTTATGTGCATTTCTTAGGTTGTTATGTGCATATTCTAAGGTGTTATGTGCTTTTCGTAGGTTGTTATGTGCATATTCTAAGTTGCCTTGTGCATTTCGTAGGTTGTTATGTACATATAGTAAGTTGTTATGTGCATTTCGTAGGTTGTTATGTGCATATTCTAAGTTGTCTTGTGCATTTTCTAAGTTGTTATGTGCATTTCGTAAGTTGTTATGTGCATTTTTTAAATTGTCTTGTGCATTTTCTAAGTTGTTATGTGCGTTTCGTAAGTTGTTATGTACATTTAGTAAGTTGTTATGTGCATTTCGTAGGTTGTTATCTGCATATTCTAAGTTGTCTTGTACATTTTCTAAGTTGTTATGTGCATTTTCCAAGTTGTCATGTGCATTTCGTAAGTTGTTATGCGCACAAGTCGTCGTTAAGTAGATTTTTTATCGGAATGGGTTTTGAAGGAAAAACTGGTAGAAATGGCGGCCCCAGGAGCGACCGCTATGCTCTGCCTACTTGAAAAAAATTGGGCTAGGTACATTATACAATAAATTCTTAGAACAGAAAATTGATTTCAAAATGTGTAAGGGATTGTCTGTCGTGGAGTTAATAAATCTTGGTCTGAAAACAATAGATCGGGTCTCAGGTGGCAGTATCAGGAGGTGTGGTACAGGTGGCCATGAGTACGAAGGATAAGGGGCGGGGGCCGGGAGACAAGGGTGTGTGGGTCGGAAGACAAGAGGACGGGGGTGAGGAGAGAAAGGGGCGTGAGGTTTTTAAAATAACAAGTTTGTAAAAAAAAAATTATGAAAAATTATCATAGTTTGAGATTCGTTTTGGGTAAAACAGTCTGTCTAGATCCTATCAAAATCCTTAATTGACCATTATCTTGTCTGCCGTACACGTTCTGTCTCTGCGATAGATACTTTTATGGATTACATCCCTTGTTTATCAGTACTCTGAGAGAGAAGGGAGAAAAGAGGCGGAGAATGGAGATAAGGGAGGGAGAAGGGGAAAATGGGGGAGGGAGGAGGGAGAAGACGACCCCACGTAGCCCTTACCCATCAGTTTTGGGAACTAACAAATAATAATGATAATAAATTGAAAAATATGTATAAATAAAAGTAATATTAACGTGCTATTTGTTGAAAACAAACATATTTTAAGTTTTCCTGAAAAAAAAGGCCCAGGGTACTTAAAATATGTTTGTTTTTAACAAATAGCACGTGAAGTCCAGACTGTATTGAACCTACACCTTTAGGACGTCCTATTGGTTAAAAGATGGAGGGGCTATACACCTTAGGACTACACACAAAGACAAACAAATAACACGTTATTTTTGTATTTATTAATTTTTATTTTTCCTTTTTTTCTTTTTTTTTTCAGACCAAGATTTATTAACTCCACGTCCGACAATCCCTTACACATTTTGAAATCAGTTTTATGTTCTAAGACTTATTGTATAATGTACCTAGCCCATTTTTTTTAAGTAGGCAGAGCATAGCGTCCGCTCCTGGAGCCGCCATTTCTACCGGTGTTTCCTTCAAAACTTATTGCGATAAAAAGTTAACGACGACTTGTAGTTTGCACAAGACAACTTACGAAATGTACATAACAACTTATGAAATGCACATAACAACTTAGAAAATGCACATAACAACTTAGAAAATGCACAAGACAACTTAGAATATGCACATAACAACCTACGAAATGCACATAACAACTTACTAAATGTACATAACAACAACTTATGAAACGCACATAACAACTTAGAAAATGCACATAACAACTTATGAAATGCACATAACAACTTAGAAAATGCACATGACAACTTAGAAAATGCACATGCCAACCTAGAAAATGCACATAACAACTTACTAAATGCACATGACAACTTAGAAAATGCACAGGACAACTTAGAAAATGCACATGACAACCTAGAAAATGCACATAACAACTTACTAAATGCACATGACAACTTAGAAAATGCACATGACAACTTAGAAAATGCACATGACAACCTAGAAAATGCACATAACAACTTACTAAATGCACATGACAACTTAGAAAATGCACATGACAACTTAAAAAATGCACAAGACAACTTAGAATATGCACATAACAACCTACGAAATGCACATAACAACCTACGAAATGCACATAACAACTTACTAAATGTACATAACAACAACTTATGAAACGCACATAACAACTTAGAAAATGCACATAACAACTTATGAAATGCACATAACAACTTAGAAAATGCACATGAAAACTTAGAAAATGCACATGACAACCTAGAAAATGCACATAACAACTTACTAAATGCACATGACAACTTACTAAATGCACATGACAACTTAGAAAATGCACAGGACAACTTAGAAAGCGTACTGCACAAAATGCGAAAGTTCAACAGAAGGCAGTTGAGGCTTTCCATAAATATATATGAATGGTACGTTTAATCTAATCATACAGTGCACGCGAAGAATACCATAACTATACATGACTATAAGACAAATATAAATAAATAGCTCCGAGTGGAATTCGATGGCAAGATGAAATATATTTCGGTCCGTCAAAAAGAAGAGTCTGCTGAGACGAAATTCAATAGGCATGCTAAGAGATTATTGTTCGGGGCGCATGTTTCAGCCAAAGATTTTTCTGAAAAAAGTTTGAGCAATTTAAATAATACGTACATCAATTATATATAATTAGAACTGGTATTTAAATATTTTACAGCACAAATGAGTTTTTGATGGTGCTTTTCCCATGTAAATTCCTTGTTGATGGGACAGCAGAAAATGAAGACATTTCATATAAATTCAGTTAGCTTTCATATTTTGCAATAAAACTTTCAGGTTTTAATTTACGAATATTATCCAACAATTTAAAACCATTTACGGATACAAATTCTAAAAAAAAGTATTTTTCAAAATGTTCATGCAGCAGAAATGCCCCATCAAAAAGAGCTTTCGTGTATGACATTTTTATTTCTCAACCGATTTTGAAAAGTAAGGTATTTTTTATTTTAAATACTACTAAAAAAGTCTGTTTCTCTGATATACAACTTATTCAGGTACGAATTGTATTTTGTCTGAAAAGTCCAAAAAACCTTTGGCTGAAACATGTTTGTCCCCTTAATGGTTTATTCTCTTACTGCTCTGGCTTCTGCAAAGTCATTGAGTACCTTCATTGTGGCTTTCTAGGCTATTGTTTTTTTTGTATTATATTTACACGAGCATATTTGTGTTTTACTTATATTGCCTATTGATGCTGCCTTGTTGGTTAGAGATTAGATCATGGCGGGGATTTCTTTATTTACACTGTCCTGTTTTAATGGGATGACAGTAGGGTAAGTGTGAGGTTTGGTGCACCCTAGAACCGGTTTAAACCCCCAGTGGCCTACTTTGCCACTGACCGTTCCAAGGCGGTAGCCCTATTGTCAACCCTTTTTGTGTTTGTGATGTCGTTTGCATTTATTATTGCTTTTGCCTTCTTGTTTGTCTGTTTGCGTGTTTGTTTCTGTGTTTTGTGGTTTACTGTCCTCCTTGAATGCTACTTTCCCTTTCCGATCTTTTTATATTTCTTTTTTAGTAATGCGATACTTGCAAATATATATTAAAGTTAAAATGTTATTGCAAATAGATAACCATAAAAATTGATAAAACTCTTTTTCTTTAAGTAGAAGGTTCGTCCACAGAACTTATGCTGTAAGTCAAAGAAAAAATATACGGGTTTAAGTCTACACTGTATTAGGAAACATCATACGGTATTGCGAGTATATCCAACCAAAAGCAATATTAACATAAAATAATCACGTTGTTTCTGCAAAAGTTATTCGACAAAAGTATACACACTATCAATTGATATCAGATATATACAATATAAGTCCATATCTGTTTCATACAATATTAGTTTATGACAGTTACATACAATATGAGTTAAAAAAAAGCATGATAATGGACCTTTGGAAACGGCCGAGCACGACACAAACGAAATATTGCAGTCTCGGTTTGATTGAGACTGTTCATGAGCGGTAGTGAAATATGCTAGCTACCGCTCACGCCCTCTAGCCCCGGGTTGAGCAGAACTCAATATTCATAAAATCAACAGTACACAATTTTAACCATCCCGAAGATGGCATGCATATGGCGGTGGACATTGAGTTAACGTCTTCCCCATGTCGTACGGCGTATGGTCCCAGTATCTAAAAAAATGAAATTCCCCGAAGAGCGAAATAAACATAATGGAATTTAGTTGGGAGCAGCGGTTATGAAGCCTGCATATAAAAAGCAGACAACATATCCTATGAGTGGTTAAATAATACCCAGAGCCTTTTATCGGTCGGAGTAGTGGAACAACCGAATCAAAAATTAAGTAAGAAAACAAAATAAATTGAAAATGTACCACCGATAACTAACTATAAGTATCGGGCTCAGCGATCTCCAAAGATCGAATGAATAACAGTACTGATTGCAAGCGCGGCAAGTCAAACATATAAATTAGTAAATGATATCAGCTATATACAATATAAGTCGATATTAGTTATATAGTATTATACAATATTAGCTGATATCAGTTTTAACTACTATTATTATCAATCATATACAATATTAATTACTATAACCTTTTATTTTATGATAAGCAAGGGAATAATGCATGTTAGCAGTGAATAAAAGTGCTAGAACCTGTTTCAGACAATAACTACTAAATTTATAACTTTAACTTGCAAATGTCAGTGTAGACGGCCATGATCAACACTTTATGTGTTAAGTCACCTGTTAAAATAAGTATAAAAGTCGAACAGGAACTACTGTAGCTTTCACAGAACACAGTAAACCCCAAAAACAAGCAAAAGGACAAACATGAATGGTAATGTTAACAAGGAAGAAAAGGCATATGACGTCACAAACACAAAACGGGTTGACAATAGGGCTACCGCCTTGGAACGGTCAGTGGCAGAAAAGGCCGCTGGGGTTTAAACCAGGTTCTAGGGTGAACCAAACCCCACACTTACTTTACTGTCATCCCAATATAACGGGACAGTGTAAATAAAGAAATCCCCGCCATGAACTATTCTCTAACCAACAAGGCAGCATTAATAGACAATATAAGTAAAACACAAAGATGTTCGTGTATATATAAATACAAAAAAAAACGATAGCCCAGAAAGCCTCAAGGAAGGTTCTCAATGACTTGGCAGAAGCCAGAACAACAAGAGAATAAACCATTGAGGGCACGGCAAGACAAGATTGCAGACAAACATCACCGTCCTTATGGGTTGTAGGTAGACGTCATCATAGGGTCCACAGCTTGTCCGGTCATCGCACAATTAAAGAGGAAAGAATAATGGCGAACTGTGAATGGGTCCACCATCAAGCATGCAATGCATTGCAAAATGATAGTCATAACCTCTTTTGATAAACCTTTTAACACGTTTAACAAAGATAGTATGAAAGTGATCATGACCAAGGATCTTACGAAGTTTGTAAATCACATCGCCATAGAAGTCAGGTTATGATAGTCCTTGTCGCAGAAGAGTTTTTAAATTACCATTATATTTGGAAAGAAGATCAGGGTTACGATAATAAAATGTTGCAAAGGTTTTACCAAGTATTTGGTAACGAAAGCCTTGATAGAGTAATTTTTTAGTTATAAAAAGATTACGAATATTAAAGTCCTCAACTCGAGTACAAGCTCTAGAAAAACGAATAAGTTGAGACACATAGACCCTATAAGAAGTTGCTCGTGAACATCCCCACCTAAATGGGGATAATTAGCAATATCAAAATTAAAATCATCTCTGTTGTCATAGATTTTTTCTAATTATTCAACCATTTTCAGTAGAGAGATGTAAATCGAGTAAAGAAGCATTAATATCAGAAATATTAGCTTTGTTAAGTATAAGTACTTTAGGATAAATAGTATTAACCGTAGTAGAAAAGAAAGGGTTGTCAATGTTCAATATGTCATCCAGATATCGAGAGGTGTCATTAAAGGCTTCCATAACATCTGCCTGGGTATCGGGTGAAAGACTCAACAAGAAATATCTTTCATAGCAATATAAAAACAAATCTGCGACAAGGGGTGCACAGTTCTTACCCATAGGGATATCAACAATGTGTCTATAAACGGTAGTTACATACCTGACGAAAATATTATCTAATAGAAAAATAAGTGATTCACAAACTTCATTGCAAGTCCACATAGTGTAATTGTCTAAACTGCCGTTAGTGAATAACGCTTTAATATTGTTACAGGCCAAACATGTAGTATTATCCCTAGCAAAATATTTTTTTGATGAGAGCAATAAGCTTGTCTTTGATAAGGTGGTATAGTAAAGTTGTATATAATTTAGAAAAAATCATAAGTACTTATAGATGAAGCTTGACGTTTATTTAAAAAATGCTATAAAGAACGTGGCCTGAAGTTTAATAGACCAAAATAAATTAATCCCGGAGTTTTCATAAGCTTTAGCACAATATTGTTTAACGTGATCTTTAACAGCAGTAAGACAAGCTCTTAAAAGTTTGGAAATATTTTTAGTGGTACAAGAACTTAAATTGGAAATAAAACTGGCTTTATATGGTTGTTTGTGTAATTTGGGATTCTAGTACATCGTTGGAAGTCTGTTTAGCTTTTCGTCTATTCCAGCCTTGAAAATCTTGCACTGAGTTATGTGCGTCGAAACAACATGATCTTCAGTAAATTGTACTAGATTATACAAATTAGTACTCCCGAGTCATTGATGTAAAAGCGTCAAACAATAATTATTTTATTTGCTGCTTTATCAGCAGGAACTAAAACAAACTTATTGTGAAATTCCTGGATTCCCGATTTTAAATTACGAAATGAAAACCTAGGTCTAGCACCCGTTCCGGTTACTATTATCTACTGGTAGTAGGAAGTTATGAAGGTTATGAGGCTGCTTACAGCAGTAATAAGGGACGCCCTTTGTCCCCTGAGATACGCTATTATCTAGTCGGATAAGGTAATAAGGGACAGTTTGGAGAGGCTGCCGGACAGCCAATCAAATGGCTCCATTTCGCGCGTGCGCATGTCGGCCACTAACCTCAGCAGCCGCCATGTTGAACTAAAAAAATGCGTGTAATTCGACCAAGAAAGTCAACTCGGACATACATTATTAGAGGAGGATCGGAGAAAAAGACTAAAGAAGACCATATCCTGCCAGTGCTATTGGCACAAACGTCCACGTCGGAAAACAACCACATTGGCAATGTCAATAAGGGAATACAAGGTCAAGGTCAGTATGCATATATGGAATCATTGTTTTTACCATAATTTGTGTAATTTTAGCTGTGACAGTTGGGATTGCATCGTCTTCTTGAACTTATAGGCATACTTGACACGATCAGTTCAGTTATGATCATATACATTCAGAGCTGTAGTATTTAGATCAGCTGAGTTTTTTTTGACGTGAGCAGCCGAATTTATCCTTCTGTCAGAGATTAGACGAAAATTGCCCCTACTCAGTAATCAATTTGGGTATTAATCCCGGACAGAAGGGTAAATTCGGATACCATTAGATTTTCATAAATAAAATGGTTACATCTCGTGCATGTTGTTGCTGCATAAACAACCACCGTATTTCAATAGAACAAAACTTAAATACCACAACTGCATGCAAAAGAGAGGAAAGACATGCCGATATTGTCAGTGGACATGCCGATATTGTCAGTGCTCGAAGACCACTGTTAGTGGTCGGAGGTCGCACATTTTTATTGTTTACATTCACACCAATCTCGTCGTTTGACGCCTCGGTCCCTATTTGGAAACTTCACTCCTCCTACTCATACACCTGATGCTTTCCAGTTAACATTGTCGATTTGTGTCAGCTGTGGGCGGGTTTAAGTTTCCAAATACGTGCGAATACGTGTCAGCGCGAGATATGTCGAAATGTAAACATTCCAGAAAATGTCTGCTAAAAACATGGACAGTCTTATGAAAATGCCTATGATCGACGAGGTATTCTTCTGTTTGGTGAGTTTTATGCATGCACACATGGTATTTAAGCTTTAATCTATTTAAATACATGTACGGCGGGTGCTCATGTTTATGCAGACATTCCATTCCATTAAACCGTTACTCGGAGAATGGCGTCCTTCTAGTAGACCCATTCATAGAGAGGAAGTTGTCCTAGCCAGGGTCAGGATAGGGCATACACACTGTACTCATTCATATTTATTACAAGGTGAGCAGTTGCCTGAATGTATACCCTGTTTTGTTGGAATGTGTAGACTTTGATCCTATGCAACAAAGATACTACACAGTTAATACTTTGAAAGAGTTATTTGATACTATAGATTTTAGTCTTGTTTTAGATTTCCTTAAAGAAATCAGACTTTATAAATCAATATAATATTTTCCTATATATATATTAACTTGTTTACAAGCCCGTTGGTGGGCATTTGTTGATTTACATATAATATACATAGTTTATATTGCTACCATATCATCCCTTATTTGTAGATAGTTTTATCTTTATACGTTTACATTATTTTTAATTACTACTTCATTCCTTCATGTTTTTGCGTGCAATATGACCTATTTATGTGTCAACGGCCGTAAAACACCATTCATTTATGCAGACATTGCTTGATTTCTTCAGAAACCTCTCTTGATGGGGTCGACCCTGATACCTAAAAATTCTATAAAGTATGGCATCGTAGCTCTGTGGTATACAGTACAGCTCACGTGAAACCCACACTTTACTCAATTCGCCGAGTTTGGTCGTATCGAGTGCGGCGCGAATCCAAGCGGCGAAAGTACTCCATTGTCGAGTCACTCGTGATGAAACTCCGAGTTACTCCGTGTAGAATCCAATTAACCATAAGTGCACACCTGTGGTGATTTATTATTGGGAAAAAATCTAAATTTTCCGACAACTTTTCGGGGGAAGTTTTCTGACAGCGTGCTTGAAAAAGGCAATCACCAGAAAAAGTATAAACAATGAGACGCCGAGTGCATCTTTTCTGTGCAAAGTTGACACGACTGATAAATACAACGAATAAATTTCGTTTTTAATGCATTTAATCACAAATTTTGTTCGTTTCTGTTGTCCAAAAGTTATTTCTTGTTCTACCGTCATAAATACCCATAATCCTTGGCCATGTATGTACCTTTTAACAAGGCGGCACTAACAATGGGTTTATGACTAGTTTTTTTTTCTGACTACAGAACCCATCGATGTATTAATAATAAACAGCAGAATAGTAAAAACTTGTTACAAATAACGATTATTTAAAAATATAATTATAATTTCCAGTATAATAATTACCGATTGAAATTATGTTTATTCACCGCGAAGCCGGTAATAGGAACCGCCATATAAGTCGTGACACAGTATACATAATCCGGGCATTCAAATTTTACCACATCCGCTTCTCCAAAACAAAAGTAAAATTGTCTTCTGCTTCGATTTCTGCAGGTTACACGGTTCTAGGCCCATTCTCCATATTTTATCTAGATGTAAATGGAGGATGCGCCTGGCATGTTCATCCCTGTTTGGCGCCATATAACCTTTCTTGTGTTGGTGCGCCGTAAAACCCCAATTCAGTTCAATTCTGCTTTTATTTTTTCTAAAGTTATTGAATAATTATGCATTAAAATGACTGCAATTAGAAAAAGTTGAACCTTTTACCTGTGCAGTTTCGACTCGGCGAACTCCGAGTTTGTCTACGCTAAGTATTGTGGCGTAATTACCCCAAGAACTTTTCGCGTAGCTGATTCCCACTCCGAGTAGTTTTATCATCGAAACGCGATTTGTAAATTCCTCACTCGGCGTGAAAGAGTAAAGTGTGGACTTCGAGTGAGCTGTATGTACCATAATAGCTACGATTCTCGCAGCTACATCCCCTATTAAAAGTGTAGGCAAAAATTGTAAATCGTATATATATATGTCCTCGTGATATATATGAAAACAAGTTACTAAATCGGCAGACTGTCAGAATTTACGTTCAGATATTTCTTAATTTTATAGATCTATGGTGTAAACTAGGACACTTGCTTTTTTTCTTCTTCTTTTTTTTGTAAATAATGCATTTTATTCTTATACATATATATAAACACAAACTATGTACATATATGTTTAACCCATAATGCATTTAAAGAATTGTTTACTCTGAGACGCATGTAAAATTCCGCTCGTCATGACGAGTGACTTGTCAGGCCGGTCGAGTGGATATTTCCTTCTGCAATTAGCGGTTGTCCGGGACAACTTATTTACGAACAAGGCAACCACGTGTTCCCACCTTGGTTGTCCGGACAACCAACATTTCTGAAAGTGCAAAGCTATGTGTCAGTCAAAACAAGTATGAAAGTCGAAACACGATTACATTGAGGTGACGCTATGAGGAATTGATAAATTAATTGTATCCCTCTATGGAAGGTCACAACACGTCATGACCTCTTTTTTTCGATTTTGCCGAATTCTTTATTTTGTATAGAGCAACCAATCGAACTGCCTCGTCCGATTCCGTCACTTGGGAATCCACATTTACCGAGTACGGAAATTTGCGAATAGTTCCGATCGATAGAACATCGGAAAGTTACAAGAATAAAAAAAACATCAATATGTCAATTTAGCGCATGCGTCGGATAAAAACGTGTTTCCGGTTGTCACAAAATGTCAATGTTGCGTTACGTGACGGATGCCATTCCTGGTTAAGCAGTGCTGGTAAACCAGTGAATAAACTAATGAAAATAATCCAAACAAGAGACAAGTAAGCGTTGCAAAGCCACAAGAGACAAAATTGTTTCTTCTTGGAAAGTTGGTTGTCGAGTGGCTTAAATGGTAAAATGCAGTGCACTTGGTGCACAGAATCCGGATAAGACACTGATGGTTCCCCTGTAAAGGGGTGTTCTAGCATTTGGATTGACACTATAAAAAAAAACATGAACAGTAAAAAAAACATGTAAAATTAGCTTTACAGAAAAGAAAAGTGTGCCCAATGTTTCTGAAAGCCCTGCTGCTGCTGCCCTGTACAAGCTGAAACAGGCAGATTATTCCCGACTTGCTATTAAATTTAGAACGGCACATGCGATAGCCAAGTACCACAAACTTTTCAGAGAACGACATAGACAATCTTCTTTCTTTGTGTACAAAAGAATGAATAATGAATAAATATTGTGAAGACATCATGTTTTGCTTTGTTTACATATATCATTAGAGTAATAAAGCGTTCAGTTTTTAAAAGAAACATTTTGGGCAACCACTTTTCCTTTCGGGCAACCAAATGTTGATGAAATGGTTGCCCGAAGGGCCTTCGGGCACCCAAGTCCAAAAGTTAATTTCACAGACTGCTTCTGGTCGAGTGACTTTTGACATTAGTAGCAAAATAAATCAAGTCTATATTGTTTCCTTTAATTCTGGCAAAGAAATTCCACAAAGCGTTTGCTTAAACTAAATAAATAGCCAATAAATTGCACTCAAATACACCTGAACATGAAATAACGAATTATCCAATGCTAAACTAGTAGTTTTTATCAATAAAACACTGTAACCGGACCATTATACTTGATATGACAACAATTTCCCGTAAAAATATCGAAGAAAATAGACATGTCTATAGAATGTTTTTGCAGGAGAGTTGGTGGAGATGACGAAAAAATACAAATAGAGAACGCGAATAGACAATTGCATACCTGGTAAATTAAAACTGCAATAAAAGCAGTATGATAGTACCAAATGCTAGCGTGTTTTGCAGGAGAAAAGACTGGAGGTTACACAGTTGTATTATCACCGTGACTTACATAAACAGTTGCTTTTGAAATGTTAAAATGATGTCATATCTTATTGTAAGTCACATAAAAAAATATGTGTGGTTCAGGTAAACCGACCGACCCTATTTTAAGGGCCCGACGCTAAAACCTTTTATGCAAAAATTTAAAAAACTAAAAAAAAAAAACTTGCTATAGTAATTTAACATATTAAATTCATTATCGGAATTGAATTCATTATTGAGGGAAAAAAATAAATGCCAGTTAACCTGAACCACACATATTATTTTGTTTGGCCTTGCCTTTCATAATTATTAAGTGGACAAGCTAGTCATACCTTATATGGGATCTAGTCATTTATTTGATACTTTGATGATGTTACATGTAGTTTGTTTATCTAAATAAAGTGTTCTTGATTGACACTGATTTACCTTGTCTAGCACTAGCGGTAAGCATAAATATGATGGCGATACCTGTTCAAAATTAAGGGCGAGTACAAAGTTGATCAGGGCAAGTGTTTTTTTTTTCACTAGTCCTAGTTGTCTTTGAATCATAGCATTTTAAATTATCTACATCTCTGATTAAATTTTACACATTTACAGACACTTCCGGCCTTCGTCAGTTCATGTTTGTTTACTATCAATTAATAATAACATGAATCTATATGAAAACTGATCTTCATCGAGTTATTATAATGTAAACATGGTATTAATTCGCTCCCTCCCTTCACATTGGACGGTCCGATGGCTTTAAATCTCCGAAAGATAGCATATTGTGGAATCTGGACCGAACCTGGGACAAGAGCCAAGTATGATGACCACTCAGCCACTGAATCTCCTTAATATTCAGATTACGTACAATTTGGGACAAGCATGGGCCCCGAGGTGAATTCGGTACAAGTATAGGGTTAATGCATGGCCAGTCCTGTATACATTTTTTTTACAATGCCAAAGTAGTCCAGGGCTATGCTATTGATACCCAATAATAGGGAAAGATTTAAGAAATCATTGTTTGATACCGTATCTGTCCCAGGAATTGACGTCACTCAGAATAGAAAGCATTAATAATGCCCTTTCCTGACATGATCAAATACCTGGTCCCATTTCAAATTTGTGTAAATCGTCCTGATCTTTCAACAGATAGGGCCGCTGTTGCTAAAATAGAAAATTCTTTAAACGACCTTGTGAACTGCCAGTTAGAATTCGATGAAACTTCACAGGATGCATCATCGCGTGGTCCTCTCCCGGATTTATTCAAATCATCTTTTTTTTGTATAGCTGTTTACTAAGGCTTAAAGTAGCTATCCCGCCAACAACAGCCGCATTTTCCAACATACGTAAATCGTTTCTGAACTTACGGATGACGAGATATATATATAACTTAAATATTTTGAGAATCCGTACCTTAGACACCATATAAACAGTTTTAACCAGCCAGCCCAAACTCCAAAACTGGAGAGCCGAATTTAAAGTAACCAACTCGGTTTGTTTTACACATTTTCGATCTCAGTTGTTTTAAGAAACCGTGAATAAACCTTTATTTTCACTTAGCACACTTTATTATATGACCAAACAATGTGGATAGAGTTTTGATCAACAGTTTTGTAGTATAATTTTGACGTTATTTGGCATGTTAGTTTCTTTAGAGAAGACTTAAGAAGTATTGCTTAATTTGAACAGATGCCAGAATGAGCTTCCTTACCATCAATCAAAAAAATAATAATAAAAAAATTTATTCTATTTTTTTATAAATTTATTTTCAGGGTGGAACCTACATCGGATATTGTAAAGAGTCTCCCATGCGGCGGACAAATCATTGTTGCAGCACTACGTACTGTAAAGAAATAGTTAAAGTGGATGAGAAAGGTAAACATTTTTAAATGACGTTTAATTTTTAGCTCTATTGGCTTGTGGGCTTATGCAATCTGTCTGTCCATCGTCCATTGACCTTTTGATGTCAACACTCTTGAACTTTCATTTGGCAACCGCTATCCAGCTGGCTTGCGGAACGTCGGTGGTTCTATCCAGGTGCCCGCCCGTGCACGAAAATTTCTCGGAGGGGCACCTGGGGTCTTCCTCCACCAGTAGAAGCTGGAAAGTCGCCATATGACCTTAGCTGTTGGTGCGACTATAAAATCCAATTCAATTCATTTGGCATCCTGTCTTTACCAAAACTGAACCAGAGTTGTTGAAAGCGTGAACGAGTTTGAAAACCGCCAATATCATGTACACATCAGAGTTACTGCCCTTGATTTGGTGGAAAATGTTACATTTAGGGTTGTCACCACTCTAGCACCATCATTTTCCATCTGATCTTTACCACACTTGTCAAGTCTTAATGTTGATAAAAACTTAGACTAGTTCGAAAACTACATTTATTGGAAAATAAAACAGAGAGATTTTTGGCCCAAGTGATTTGTTGAAGAATTATATACTTTGCATTGTTAATCTGTGACTAGTTCATTTTTCATCTGATTTTTACCCAAAAAAATTACCAAAATCGTTTAGAATGTTACAACAATAAAAGCTTCGAAAATTTCGAAGATCAGCCATATCTGACACTTATTCCTCCCTAGTGCATAAAATACCCGTCTACGAACGGTTAGACAGTTTTTGATATGCACCGTCATTCGACTTGCATATGCATTTCACTTTTTTATGTGTGAACTTAGCATTTCTTAAAGAGTTTCTCTGCGCTAGACATAAAGTCAATTTAAACTGATACACTAAATTGTATAAATGTACAACTTACTTATAGTTTCGGAGGAATAGTCGCTACAAACTCTTTTTTTTTTAAATCTATTTTTACCTTTGGTGGCCATCTTATATTTCACATCAATCTGATTTTTTGCAACGATTAACAAGACCGTAAAGTTCCATAAAAATCCATTAAGTAGTTTCAGTCGCCCGCCACAACATTTGTTTAATTCTATGTAAACCAAGACAGCTGGTGGCCATGTTTGATGTTGAATCAAAATGCGTTTCGTCGAGGACCAACATAATGTCATGCTGATAATTTTAGTAAAGGTCCAATATCAGTATCACTTAGTTTTGGAACAGTAGCCGCTGCAAATTCGTTTTTTAAAAATCTATTTTTAGCTTTTGTGGCCATTTCATATTTCACATCAACCTGATTTTTTGCTAGGATCAACAGACCTTATGGACAACATTCCTGTAAAGTTAAATGAAAACCCATCCATTCAGAGAAGTAGTCACCACATTTTCAACACGTAAGGTTATATATGATGGTTGTTTTCTTTTGTGGTGGAGGCAGACCAGGGGTGTAGCTAGACCTTTTTTGATGTGCAGGTCCGACTATTTCTAGTGGAGTCTGGGCATGCTTCCCCGAACATTTTTGAAAACGTAGGATGTCTCTGGTGCATTTTGGTGTATATTTAGATATAAATTTAAGCAAAATAACTCTTCAAAATTCAACAAATTTATACACTATTATTTCATTTCAACCATGCATGTGAAAATCATGTGCAGGCCTGGGCCTTTTGGCCTAATAGGTAGCTACGCTACTGCAGACCACCCACTTTCCCTGGGTAGAACCAGTACTGTACATCTCCTGCCATCCGTAAGAATCAACACTACCTCACTTACAAGTCAAGCTCCAAGTGGGATTCGAACCCGCAAGTGAGAGGCGAAGGTTTACAATGCAACGTCGTTAACCATTCAGCCATGCAGACGCTATATAAATGACAACTGAATTGAATTTGGGTAAGGCACACCAACACATGAAAGGTTATATGGCGCCTAACAGGAATGAACATGCCAGGCTCATCCTCCATTTACATCAAGATAAAATATGGAGAATGGGCCTAGAACCTTCTCACCTGCAGAACTGCAGAGTTGCTGCAAATTCTATTGTAGACACTCCATTTACGCTGGAGCCACGTTGATTGTTTTTCTGCCACTATTCTAGTGATTTGAGCGAGATGGCACATGAAACAATGCAGGGATCATGATGAAGACCTTTAATGAGCATGAACAAAAACATATTGTGATACTTATCACTGTATGGTGTATCACTATACGGTATATATCCGTATTGCAATATATCCCAAAATACAACAAAATTACAACAAAATTACAATACCCAAACCCAGTACTTAAAAATGTTATTTGGAAGAAGACTATGGACAAATAATACCCCCTGCTGGCAACCAGTTGGGGGGTTGGTAAACATACAATACTTTGTTCCTATAAGATATATAGACTACAAACTATCAAAGCCATCAGCCTTATAGTAATTGTGGAGTTCAACACAACTGTGTTCTTTAAAATTTCAGTTTTGGTTTACATTATAAACAGAATACCTAGGGTCTGACGTCAAGTGAAGTCATTAAGTCAACCGTAGCGTGGACAAGGCTACATCAAGCGGAACATCACGACAATATGCGCATCTCCACTTGATATTGATGCTTTGTAGCAAGTTTCACGAAATTATAACATGGGGTTTTAGAGAAATAGCCCGAACAAGAATTTTCTATTTGACTACCAAGTATGAAATGCATTAAAAATACAAAGGGCCATAACTCTGTGGAAAATTATTGAATGGGAACGTCATCATGGTCATGACAGTATGCACATCTCCACTTGATTTGATACTTCCTAGCAAGTTTCAATAAATACTAACTTTTAGAGAAATTGCCCCTTACAAGAATTTTTTATTATATATATATATATTAGAGATACTTGATACTGATGCTTCGTAGCAAGTTTCACAAAATTATAACATGGGGTTTTACAGAAATAGCGCGGACAAGAATTTTCTATTTCACTAGTTACCAAGTATGAAATGCATTAAAAATACAAAGGGCCATAACTCAGTGGAAAATTATCGAACCTGAACGTCACAACAATATGCGCAAATTAACTAGATATTGATGCTTCGTAGCAAGTTTCACGAAATTATAACATGTTTTTTTTATAGAAATAGCCCGAACAAAAAAAATTCTATTTGACTACCAAGTATGAAATGCATTAAAAATACAAAGGGCCATAACTCAGTGGAAAATTATTGAAACAGAAAGTCATGACAGTATACGCATATTCACTTGATATGGATGCCTCGTAGCAAGTTTCCTGAAATTATAACATGGGGTTTTAGAGAAATAGCGCGGACAAGAATTGTCTACTTCACTAGTTACCAAGTATGAAATGCATTAAAAATACAAAGGGCCATAACTCAGTGGAAAATTATTGAACCAGAAAGTCATGACAGTATACGCATATTCACTTGATATGGGTGCCTCGTAGCAAGTTTCACGAAATTATAACATGGGGTTTTAGAGAAATAGAGCGGACAAGAATTTTCTACTTCACTAGTTACCAAGTATGAAATGCATTAAAAATACAAAGGGCCATATCTCAGTGGAAAATTATTGAACCAGAACGTCATGACAGTATGCACATCTCCACTTGATATTGATACTTCCTAGCAAGTTTCTCTAACAAGGAGTTTTAGAGAAATAGCCCGGACAAGAATTTTGTATTATAAATATATACTGAAAGGAAAAAGAAACGCATACGGTAATGGGTATTTCCGCTATTTATTGTATGTTTAATATGCTTCTGCTAATCGAATGGTACAGTGCGACATTAGGCCTGTCCTATCGGAAAGAAGGTTTAAACATCACCGAACACACAAATGGTTACCCCTTTAAAGTTTCATTATCGACAGAATGCGCATTTGGCTCAAGCAGGTGAGCAAACTTAAAGGGACACTGTCCGTAACTTTTAGCTTATAAAACACACAATAATTATGTTCGCAAACATTACACACTAAACATTATTGAATATTTACTAATTAAAAGCAAGATTGTTTAACGGAATTCAATCGCGTTACAAAAAAAAGTAAATCCGCTTTGTGCGTTTGAACTCACAGCCCAAACTAAAATTACACTCACAGTAATAATAGTGTGCGTGAGCGTAAAGTGGTCGATCACACTCCCGACTGAGCTAAGCGGGCTATACATATTTAGCAATACATACTGTGGTGAAAACCTAATGCGCTAATGGAAGTCACGTGATCTCAGAAAAGGTAAATATTGTGGGTCCCACTTTATTTACATATAATAATTAAAACTTTTTTTTTTCAAACTCACGAATGTATTCCTACATACTTCTTAGGGTCTATCCGCATGTTTTCATGTATACATTTCGCTGAATAAAAGTAAGCCAGTTATTTGGTTATGCTCAATATCTGCTTACTTACGGACAGTGTCCCTTTAAGCTTTAAACGTTTTTTTTGATTATGCGTTTCTTTTTCCTTTCAGTGTATTAGATATATATTAGAAATACAAAGTGCCATAACTCAGTGGAAAATTATCGAACTGGAATGTCATGATAGTATGCGCATCTCCACTCGATATTGATACTTCCTAGCAAGTTTCGCGAAATTCTAAGAAGGAGTTATTGATAGCCCGAACAAGAATTGCGTCTATGGACAGACGGAAGGACAAGCTGGTTGAAGTATACCCCCACCACCCCCTACTGTGTACATCAATTTAAAGAAAATTAAAATAAAAACTGAAGCCGGATGGGGTGGGGGTTAAGGATCAACTTTTGTTAACTTTCAAACATGTCAAAAAGTATTTCACACAATTTTTCTATCAGATATACTGTAAAACGCACCATTACATGCAGTAGCGCTGATGGGGTCAATGTCGTATCGGGTACTACAGAAAGGTACCCGGGGTACATTTACGTATACAGAAACGTACCCGAAAATCTTTGAATTCCAGAATGGCCCCCAAATATACAGAAACGTACCCGGACAAACAAGATCTCATTGGCGGGATTGAAACAATTTAGAACTTGATAAAACAACTACTTAAACAATATTGTTTATCATTAACTATTGCGCTTGTATAATAATTGTTCTTAGAAACATATTTAGGCTGCCATAGTTAGTAATAAAATACAGAACGTATTGTCGTAAAACCTGAAGTTGTAAATCATCAAACCCCAAGCAAAAAAGTAAACAAATATGCAGCTCGTCATTCAAGAAGAGTTGGTCAAATATTTAGACCTACTGCATTCCTTTAAGGTGGAGGCAACAGCGAGCGGCTTTTAAAAAGTGAATCTTAAACTTTGTAAACAATGAAAGTTTCGTTTTCCGCGAAGTAACAGTACGCGTTACGGACGCATTTTACGACATTGTTTTTTGTCTCAGGTACATTTATGTATATTTGGGGGCCTTTCTGGATTTCGATGATTTTCGGGTACGTTTCTGTATACATACATGTACACCGGGTGCCGTTCTGTAGTACCCGGTACGACAATGACTCCATCAGCTGCAGTAGCTAAGTTTAAAAAAAACAACGCTAGGTGAGCCTGACCCTGGACCCGACTGTAGTTTGTCGGGCATGCAGTCTGGCAATAAATTACAGTCATATTTAATTCTTTAAAAACAAAACAATGTCAGAATGTGTGTGGACCACTACTGCAGCACCACTAGTCTACTGCAACTGTGGGGCTGTAAAATTTTTATTTCTCGACCGATTTTCATAAATAAGGTATTTTTATTTACCACCAAACATACCACATGTACCAGTTCTAATGATATAAAATGATGTACGTTATGTATTATTTTAATTGCTCAAGCTACTGCAGAAAAAACGCTGTCTAAAACAAGCACCAAGAACAAGACTCCGGAGTCCGAGATTTGCGCACACGTGTGTCCTAATTTCATTTATTTGATGTCTTTGGGTACTTTTTTTACATACGGATATGGCAAGCCAATTGTCCAATAATTACGTTCACGGTTGAAAAACTAGGATTAATGATTGATAAACTAGGTTTTTCGACATAAAGGAATGTTAACCTATACTTTCAAGCGAAAACATAGGATAACGTCCGTAAACCATAGTTCACGTTTGTAAACCCAAGTTCACGTTCATAAACTATGGTTCATGCTCGTAACAATAGGATAACGACCGAAATTCATAGTTCAATCGAGAAACCTAGTTTATCGAACGTCAACCATGGTTTACGGTCGATATACTAGGATTATCGAATCAACTATGAATTTCGAGCGTGAACATGGGTTCACGACCGTGAACCTATGTTTACGACAGTGAACCTATGTTTACGACCATGAACCATAGTTTACGAACGTGAACCTATGTTTACGAGCGTGAACCATAGTTTACGGAGGTAAACCTATGTTTACAACCGTGAACTATAGTTTATGCTCGTAAACTATGGTTCACGCTCGTAAACATAGGTTCACACTCGTGAACATAGGTTCACGTTCGTAAAACAGGGTATATCGACTTGTAACAATGCTTTCGGACCGGTATGTATGTGGTAGTCAGTTCTCACTAAAGATGTGATTGTTTTATATTCTTTTAAATAGTTAAAGGTACACTTCCTATATTATAGTTAAAGGTACTTATCATAATGAACTTAACTATTTTAAAGAATATAAAACAATCACATCTTTAGTGAGAACTGACTACCACATCTGTGATTTATGAGCATAGCCAATCACGACTGTTACGAGCGTGAACCATAGTTTATGGACGTGAACCTATGTTTACGAGCGTGAACCATAGTTTATGGACGTGAAGTGAACCATAGTTTATGGACGTGAACCTATGTTTACGAGCGTGAACCATAGTTTATGGACGTGAACCTATGTTTACGAGCGTGAACCATAGTTTACGAACGTGAACCTATGTTTACGAGCGTGAACCAGTTGATGGACGTGAACCTATGTTTACGAGCGTGAACCATAGTTTATGGACGTGAACCTATGTTTACGAGCGTGAACCATAGTTTACGAACGTGAACCATAGTTTATGAACGTGAACCTAGGTTTACGTTCGATAAACTAGGTTTCTCGAACAAATCTATGATTTTTGGTCGTTATCCTATGTTCACGAGTGTGAACCTATGTTCACGGTCGTAAACCCATGTTCACGGTCGTAAACCCAAGTTCACCTATGTTCGTAAAAATAGGTTCACTTTCGTAAACTATGGTTCATGCCCGTAAACATAGGTTCACACACGTGAACTTAGGATAACGACCGAAATTCTTAGTTCAATCGAGAAACCTAGTTTATCGAACGTAAAACTGGGTTCACGAGAGTTATCCTGTTTTCGCTCGAAAACATAGGTTAGAAATCGATAGTTTATCGATCGCTAATCCTAGTTTTTCGACCTGGCTTGCCACACAGGAACTGGTCACTTTTAATTTTTGCCTTCTATTATTACAATTGTCTATTATAATAATAGAAGGCAAAAATTAAAAGTGACCAGTTCCTGTGGCTTGCCATATACGGACGTGTATAGATGCACCCTAGGCGGAGGATGGCACATATGTCATATCAAAAAATCGTCTTGCCGTTCGTAGACGTGGTATTTTATGCACTATTAACGTGTGTCCATTCTAATTTCTATCAGTTTGTTGTTTTTTCTCCGGTTGAACTTCTATGGGCACTACTCACCTACTGTAAATGTTAAATCCTCGCAACAATTCAAACTTAGTTTGTACTTACTACGTTTTCCATTGTTCTTCTTAATTAGATCTATACTGAGTAGTTTACAGAACTTAATGTTTGGGGAAGCGAATTAAAATGTCTGAGAATCCTGTTACGTAATTTCTGGGTACCCCTTTTTTTTCGGACCATAGATGATACGAACCAGACACCGTTTTATTTATGTCAAAACCCACAGGGGCGTACATGGAGAGTTTTTGTGTATACGCACGGGGGAGGGTGTGCGAGTGTGTGTCCCCCTCCCGTTGGTGTGGGTCAGGGAAATCTTTGAAAAATTGAGCTCTAAATAAGTAGTTTTGAGCGACTTAGAAACGCATTTTGAAGCTATTCCCCCTCACCCTAACCACCTTCGTCCTCACTTTTTATTTAGCTTTCTCATTTTCCGACACCCAACTCTGAATTATACGCACGGGCGTATAGGAGTATACCTAGGTACGCCCCTGACCCATCATACTTTCCAACATTTCATTGGCGTAGCTACACTGTAGGCCTACATATTGGACAATACGCATGATCTGTTTTTGTAAAAAAACACTAAAAAAACAACTTCTGGGGTCATACCCTACAGTAGCGGTTAATAAATACAGTGCTCAACCATCATTTGAGACACAACTACGTCCTTGCATTTGATGGTATTTTAATTAATTTAACGTTTTAAGCAAAAAAGTAGTTTGACGGAAATTAAGTTTCCCATGTCATTTCATTGAAAGCCGAAATGATGTGCTAAACTTTAACCAATTTGTTATACAATGTCTTACTTTAAAAATAAAGATACATCAGGGTTTGACATTAACAGTTGTCCCATTGTCCTGTGCCATGTAGATTCTACGTCCCAGGTGACCTGTCCTAAATTTTATAAAAATAGATGAATTTTACATTTTTAAAACTTGTGACTAAAAAAATGTCAAAACATTGGTGAGCACATTGTAAATGACAAATAAAACTCATGTTGTTTTCATTGGTGGAATGCAACTGATTGAATGTAATGTCACTTTCATGATTCATCTTGTTTTTTGTATCACTTTTACATGAAGTGCGGGGACAAGTACATTTGACTGGGGACAAGTAAATTGTATAAGTTACTTGCCCTATGGATGAAAAAATTTAATTTCAAATCATGTACATAATATTCACATTTTACGATTCATTATGAATCTTCTGAATGTATCATTATCAAAACAAATAAATAGTTGAGCGAGGAGTCAAAAAGAAATGTTAAGATGCTTGATAAGAAGTTTTCTATCTGTTTATAATTATGTCACAGGGAAGTTCTACACATATGAATACATTTAATGATCTGAATAAAAATAAAATCAATTATAATTAATTGCACATTCAAATTTAATAACTACCTCTTACCATTATCATAGACAGCTAGAGACCTCGGTAAGTTTATAAATCTCATTATCAATGACACATGACACAAAGCAAATTGATACTGTGTGTCTGGGACTGTTTTGCCTGTTTGCGTTAATAATATGTCAAAGAAACGTTGACACGGCACAGTATACCATGACCAACTGGCAAGACGAGCCGGCCCATACAATCGCAGAATCACCGGCGTCTGTACATAAACTAACATTTCATAATTTTTAAGTATCTTTAACGGTTGATTTTTTTATTAAAAAATATGGGATATTAAACTAGTTATAAATTGCAATTCTAATAAAAATAACACTCGGAGTCTCCTGTGATTTAACTCTTTTAATCTGGCATTTAATCTTCACATTCCAATCTGATCCGAATCGACCACTGATCTTTTCCTAAACTTCCGCGGAACTCACAATTTAAAACTGTCCGAATGATCAGATCCGAATCGGCTATGGGCCGAATCCGAATCGGCTATGGGCCGAATGAGCCGACATGTCGAACTACACGCGCTCTTACTATCGCAACACTGTACGAGTTTCCTCCCCTTTTGAGCTATCCCTTATTACCTTATCCGACTAGATAATAGCGTACCTCAGGGGATAAAGGGCGTCCCTTATTACTGCTGTAAGCAGCCTCATAACCTTCATAACTTCCTACTACCAGTAGATAATAGTAACCGGAACGGGTGGGTCTAGGGGGAAGTAGGAAGGGGTTAGCCGTATATAAGTTAATATTGGTATCTATGATGTTAAAAATAGTATTTTGCAAGTAGCAAGAGAGTTAGGGTCAGCATGTTCTCTACGACACCATTTAATAACACTTGATAAAAAGCAATATTTGTATTAAAATTTACCTTTCATTTTATCCAATGTTTCGTTTGTCAATGTTAGCATATCGCTAGACATTCTTGCCATTTGTGACTCATACAATGTCATTAAGTTGTTCATTTCTTCGACCTTTTTCGCCATTTCGGTCTTCATTTTTGAGACGGTTTCTTCTAGTTTTAACTCAATGACATCGCTTAACGTTTTAGCGAGAGTTGTTAATTCGTCGTTCTTTATCTGTTGTTCATTCGTTAACTTTGTTGAAAGTTCTTTAAACTGTGTTGACATTGTTGATAAATCTAAATCCATGGCGACCTTTTCTGATTGCAGTTCCTCCAGTCTCTTATCCACATTGGTTTGAAGAATCTGCATTTGATGGTCCATATTCACAGACTTTTCAAGCAGCTTTTCTTCAAAATCAAACCTTGATGAACATTTAGGCTCCTGTAACGACATAAGAAGACATGACGGCATAAACGCCAAATATAGTATAATTCCAATATGAAAATACGACTCCATAGTTTCGTCTGAATGCAACTTGCTGATTAGAATGCGGTGTGAGCTGTATTATAAGTTTAGCGCAAATGTTGCTCGTATTTATAGTACAATATACGAGATGGTACCATTGAAGGGTCCTTTAATAAGTATGTTTAATGGTTCGTTCTCTTGTTGCTCTGGGTTCTATATTCAATTCAATTCAATTCAGTTACCGCCTGTTTCCATGTGTTTACCATTGAAGGTTTGGGGATCAATGGTGTTAACTCGGCGTATGCAAAATTTCACCAGGGACGTCAGCGCCGATTATTTTCTTTACCTTTTCATTAGAGAAATCCCACAGTTATAAATAGCAGACACGCATTACAAATCGACCATATCTACACATGATGCTCGCTATGAAATACAATGCGATTTATTTTACTGCCTAGTTTAAAATAGAAATCCCTGGCGCGTCACCATAATTAGGAAATACCTTTTCGAATCGTTTATTTTTATATGTTCATATAACATCTGTTGTTGTTTTATGGCGGATTTAGTTTATTTTTATCAATTAAATACATAAATAATGCATTTAAACAATTCTAAAAATAATACCAATCCTGATGTACTTCCTTTAAAGACGGAACAGTTTATTATAAATGCGGCGATTGATTCCTGTATGTACACTGCCCGTGTATGTACACTGCCCGTGTTACTGGGATGACAAAAGGGTAAGAGTGAGGTTTGATACACCATAGAAGCTAGTTTAAAACCCCAGTGGCCTTTTCGCCACTGAGTGTTCCAAGGCGGAAGCCCTATTGTCATCGCGTTTGTGATGTCACATGCCTTGCTTTTTAATAACATCGTAATTGTTGTTTGTATTAATGCGTGTTTTTGGTTAACTGTGTTTTGTGAAAGCTAAATTGCCTGTTCAACTTTTATAAGAAATTCACGTATTGTGTACTATATTTACTCTTTAGAAAATATTAATTTGCTCATATATATCAACAATATCAAAGTATGTCTTCTTAATCGGCTGTTATATACAAATTGGTATTACATTAGCTATGCCTCCGTAAGTTTTGTATTTTAGATAATAGTTAGTAGTTATATACTTGTTTATGTCAATTGAACTATATTTTTCTTTTTTGCAATTCACTTATGTTGTCCCTATTAGTCGAGTTATAGGAAGAATTACAGTTGATATTTATATAGTGACTAATAAATCTCATTAGGATGAGTAATAATTTGCTTACTTAATATTGCATATATTCGTCTGAATTGTTTTGTTACTGTAATTATTTTGTAAGAATGTTATTTGTCACTTTAATAAAATAACATTACTATAACAATATTCTATTTCACGGCTTACGCTGAAGAATAGGCTTAAGTGAAATGTATGTACTTACTTTATGTGACGTCTGTGAACATGTGTAGTATTCCTCATTTTCGGATTCTTAAAAACATATGTTGATGGATACGGTGTCTGAGGTTTACGTGCTGATATCAATCCTGTATTCAGAACGCAGACATGTTATTTACCTATTATGACGACGGCATTTCCTGTTTCGTGCTTGGAATTTGTTTTGTTATTTGCAACATCGCATACATATTTGTTTGCTTTTTTATCGTTTCTATAATGCAGTTGTAGTCTATTGCTGAGAAAGGGGCAAAAGAAATGTAGCAACTGAACTATATACAGTTGTGGTTAAAGAGGGACCCAACACTTTCGAAGACAGAAAATGATCACATCAGTGGTAAAGAAGAAGAACATGTAGTAAATACCAATCTTTAGTTTGTATTTCAAAACAATATGTTTGAAAAAAAAATACAAATATATCAACTAAAAATGTCCATGTTTAAAAAAGTTCATGTGTTTCACAATACTACATCATTTATAACTGGTATATGTCTGATTTTGTATCCAGTCCTGTCTTGTCTATTCTTAACAATTCATTTCCCTTTTTTTTATTTCTTCTTTTGTTTTTGAAATAAAGTATTGAAGCGATTCTTCTATTAACATTGTTCCATTTCAAAACAATGGCACGGAGGTAAAAGTGAGATTGGAGCATCATAAATTCGGTTTACCCCCAATTTCTCCTTTTATCACTGACCACTCCAAGGCAGAATCCCTATTGCCAGACTATGTATGTATGTGATTTCTACCACTTTACTTATCAATACCATTTTTAATATCGTGCTGGCTGCGGTCTGTGAATGCTGCATTTCTTGTTTGGCGTCTGTTTCTACTTGAATAAAAAATGATAACATGTACAAGTGACGTTGGCGTTTGTTTCTACTAAAACAATGAATGATATCATGTACACGTGACTTTTGACGTTTGTTTCTACTAGAACAATGAATGATAACATGTACACGCAACGTTTTACGTTTGCTTCTACTTGAATAATAAATGATAACATGCACACGTAACGTTTGTCTTTTGCATTTACTTGAGCAATAAATGATAACATGTACAAGTTATTTTGACGTTTGCTACTACTTGAATAATAAATGATAACACATACACGTAACTGTTGACGTTTGCATCTACTTGAACACTAAATGATTATATGTACACGTAACAGTTGACGTTTGCTACTTGAATATTAAATGATAACATGTGCACGTAACTTTTGACGTTTGCTTCTGCTTGAATAATAAATGATAACATGCACACGTAACGTTTATCTTTTGCATTTACTTGAGCAATAAATGATAACATGTACACGTAACTTCCGAGTGAAATGTATCATGCCACATATATATGACATTGATCGATACAACGTTTAACGACATTTTCTATAGTTTTTTTTCTGCATAACAGATTTTCCTTGTAATGCCACCGTCATGTCAATCTGTCCAAAAAGTTGAACAAATCCATGAAATAGCTAAATAAGACATTTTTGAAGTCTAATAATTTATTCATTGGTCACAATTCTGCTAAAATTGTATTAACGTAAAGAACATTTAATTATAATAACATACAAAGCTTATCTTTATGTAAAACCTATCTTTTGTTACAAAATCTGTTGAGACAATTACTCACAATTTATGCACAAATTAGCCCATAGTGATATAATTTCCTTTTTAACATATATAAAACAAAATGTGCAATAAAAATGTTAGGTCCCCATGCTTGTTTAGATTTGTTTTTTTGAAACCTACCCCAATGCTAAAAGGCCAAGTTTTGTATGAAATTATATAGAAATGGTATATTTTCCTTTTTTGTTATGTTCCTAATAAGATAATTTTGTTCAAATTTCCTAGGCATTTATTTGAACATATAGTAAGACAATATATGCAATTAAAATTATAGGACACCATGCATATTGAGATTTAATGTTGGGTTTTGGAACCCTACCATTATGCTTAATTTTTTTAATTTTGTTTGAGTTTTTACAAAATGTTATATTTTCCCTATTTTATGTATTTTTCATTTGCATTTATATAAATAAAGACAAAAAATTTAAGTAGACATCAAGAGCAACATTTCTGAAAGTTTTTAGGAAAATCCATCCAATAGTTTTAGAAGAGAAGTCGCCTAAAATTCTGTGCATGAAACACTACAGAAAATGCCTTTAATTGTTATCAATGTACGATTTTAACTCAACTCTTAAAAAGAGTATGATAATGGACGTGTTAGTACGTATTTAATATAGTTCATAGTCAACTCTTAAACTGCGTGCAAGTATGTATACAATGCAGTTCATAGTCAACTCTCAAACTACGTACAAATGTGTCTACAATGCAGTTCGAAGTCAACGCTTAAACCACGTAAACGTGTCCCTGTAAAACAAATACAGTATATGCTGGTAAGCATGTGATGTTGATTTCTCCTTCTTTTAATACAATATACTCCTCAAGTATAGTTTACAAAAACATGACAAATAAAGGTGTTCTAAATTAAGTTAAATCGGTAATCTATCTTGAATTTGCGATAAGAATGGTACTCGTTTCCGGTAATGATCATATTAATAATGCTCATAATAGATTAGGCCAATTAAAGCGCCCACTAGCGATTAATCCAATTTATTCGCGCGTTTTTTCACGTGCATAAAGTTGACGTTTGCGTGACGTCATGTTGTAAATAAACGTACAACGTCAATTGTTGATGCACTTGTTACCATTTTTGACGTCACATGCTGCTTCTCAAAAGTTGAAAGTAAGAAATGATTATGAAATTAATTTAGAAATAAGTGTTTTGAAAGCTCGTTGAATCTCTCAAAATCTCGCCAAAATCGCCCAAAACGAGAGGGCGATTTTAAACGTCGTAGTTTCCCCAGGCCCTGGTTCTGGCCAGGCCCTGGTTCTGGATCCGTGTAGCATAGCGTAACGAAAAAATCAGAAGCGGGCTGGGTGACCGAGGCTAGCAATCCTGCTGAAATGTTTAAGATACCCGTCTTTCGCAGCAGCACTGGATTCTCCTCTCTTTTTATCGTATCTCATAACAAGAAAACCATTAGTTTGATAAAATAGTTTTTAAATCACATCTAACTTCGACCATACATTTTATTGGCGTATAAATTAATATAAAATCACTTTAGTTTCTCTATTGCGTATTTATGATGAGTTGTTCGTGCCTTTCGGATTTAACCAATGATAGAAACTGCGTAAATGTGTACATGTAACAGTAAGCTATTTGTCTAACGAATGTTACATTTTGCTAAATCCAAGAACCACGTGTCTACTTTTTCAATGTCAAAACTATGTTTATGCAGTTGAAGCAAACATCTGTTTTAATTAAGAGATAAAGACGTAATTAATATGCATGTTTTTGTCTGAGATTGCATATTTATGTGATATATGCATTAAAGAGGACCTTGAAACAATTAGCCTAAAATGTTGCCAACTTGTTTTGTATCGTTGTGTTGTATATTCTCCCCCTCTCTCTCTCTCTCTCTCTCTCTCTCTCTCTCTCTCTCTCAATAAGGAACTGTCGTCTGCTTTATTATGAAAACTTATTGCCATATGCAACAGTTGGAAATTATTATAATTCATCAAAATAAAACTCCAAGGCCATGCTATTTTTTTTTTTACCGAAACTGGCAAATTTGCATTTAAATTCAATAGCTTCTTAAACAAGCCGATTGCGTCTTTTTTGCAACAGAACTGGTTATTAAGAACTGTTTATTATTGTTAATTATGCGGTGTTGTGTCGTTGTTATTGGCGTGGTTATTGTACAAGAACATTTACATGTTGTTAATTGTGCGGTGATGTGTTTTTTACAATACAGTACAATACAATATCTTTATTCAGCAATTAAACATACAACACATGTTTATAGCCTACACAATTACATGAAAGTATGAAGATAGTGAGAACATGAACAGTGGCCTACTTACTGCACCATAATAATTTTTTAGTATTGCTAACTAGACGGTGTTGTTTGTTTTGACATACTTATTATCAGGGAGTACGTCATAGGGAGGAGAAACGGGTTCATAAACGCTCTAGTTTATCGATTTATGTTGTCGCGCTAGAACGCCGCCATTTATTATGTTATCGATACAGGTAAATCAATCGTAAGCGCGTTACATTTGAAAAGTTAAAATTTCAGCCAACATCTCAAATAAGGCAGTTTTTACAGCCCCTTTTTACGGCTTTCTGTTATAATCAACATCACGAAATTACATTCTTGACAAAGATAAATATGTCTACTATTCAATTTTTGTTATTATTAATGCCTAAAATAACCCATACTTCGTATCTCGTTTGCAATAGCTCCACACCATTTTTAATTCTATAAAATTAAAAATTTAGCTGATATCTCAAAAGGCACATTTTCATCACCTCTCTTTAGGCTTTGTCTTATAATCACCACCATGCAATTACCTTCTTGACAAAGATAAATATGTTTACTATTCACTTTTTGTTATTATTAATGCCTAAATAACCCGTAGTCTCGTATCTCGTTTACAATAGCTATACACTGTCACCATCGTTTATTTGGCGCAGAGTGGCGCCATCTTTGTTACACGGAACCGTCTGGTAAAATGTGCTTTTAAACATGCAAACAAATACACACTCTGTAGCAGAGGACACAATGTGAATAAATAATACTTATGTTTACATTTAGCACCTTTATTGAGTTTGTAAGTGTAATAATTTATAAGATTTTGCTGTTTTTCACACACTCGCGAACCAACCGGAAAATAGTCATTTTCACGGAGTAGTGAAACACATGCGCGACAACATAAATCGGCAAAACGAGCCCGTTTCTCCTCCCTATAACGTACTCCCTGTTATTATGCGGGCTCTCTTTATCACCTCCCATTGGTTTGACTGTATTTGAAACGGCAGTGTGTTCGAAAGATTTTGAAATTAATTATTTGGAACACAGTCAACACGGTCTACGATTTGTTTATCTCAGCATTTTAATGTGAAATAACTTTAATTGTCGAGGATACCAACTCTGGGCAAAAGGTATGAAATCACCAATTACGGATATTTTCCCATTTGTCGTCAATGTTAAAATGTCACATATAAATGATTTGCTGCAAATTAAAATCAAGTACGGATAATGCAGCAGTGTAATTTTATTTAGAAAATAGCGTTCCACTTGAACAATCACCAGAAAAAGATAAGGTCACAAGTTTTGAATAACGTTTTCGTTTGTTTACTAAACTGGTTAAGCGTATCTTTTTTCAGTGGTGGTGGATCACAAAATGTATGCATATATTCGATATTAATCCAGTAAAACCTTTGAATGCACTTCTTATACATACAACAACAAAATCGAATAGAAATGGGATATTTTCTCCTTTTCATAATGCACCTTTCCAAAAAAGAAGGAATTATTTTTTATGATAGGAACTACATTCGACAACACCTCGGAGATTTATATGCAATTGGTGATGGTTAACCAAAATCAACGTTCGTATCCTGGATGTTTCGTATCCTGGACATAACAAACGTGCGGTACGAAAATACTAATGCTTTATATGTGTCTTACCTTGGTCGTTGGAGGTTTCATCGCCTGTTTTGGGTACAAAACGAACCAACACATTGGACGTTTCCTACGTCGCAACACATTGGACGTCTTGTACCATGTATTTACCTACGGCTAGGATCTTAATACATTGTTTTAAGTTATTTTTAAAGTTAGGTAAAACTGCTCTTGTACCCCACTTCACTAAACTTATAAATATCTCAATCCTAGCAGGGACATTTCCAGATATGTTAAAGGAAGCCCAGGTTATCTCTGTATTTCAAATTAATGACTTCCTTGACAAATCAACAGACCAGTAAGTATTCTGCCAATACCATCAACAATTTTTGAAAACGTGCTATCGTTACGGACGAGTGAATTTTTTAACTCAAGTTTTAACAAATGTCTATGTGCTTTCAGAAAAGGTCATGGATGCCAAAATACTCTGCTAAAACTAATTGAAGACTGGAAACATGCACTAGATTCAAATTACTATATAGCAGTTATTCTAATGGACCTATCTAAAGCTTTCGATTGCCTCGCAAACAACTAATCAAGATTGGTAATATTGTCAGCACATGGGCGGAAATAGATAAGGGGGGTTCCACAAGGCTCCATCATTGGTCCATTACTCTTCAATGTCTTCATAAATGATATCTTCTATTTTATCCAAAAAAACAGTACTCTATATAACTATGCGGATGACAATACCCTTTTCATTTCGTACACCAAACTATGACGATCTCGTAACACCTCTCCACCATGTAAGAAATATTCTCATTAACTGATTTGATTTCAACTCAACTTCAACTTCAATTTCTTTATTTCACTTAGGTTCACATATATGAACAGCATAATCAACATGTTACAAAATACATTTACATATGAATGGCGACAAGTCATCACATTGGAAAAACAAAAACATGTATACATCAGAAAACGACTATATATATATACAAACTATCTAGCAATGAAGTGGGTAGATATCTATTCAATGTATAAGTATACTACTTACACATTGCAGTTATTATTAATAATAATAATAATAATAATAATAATAATAATAATAATAATAATAAATAATAATAATAATAATAATAATAACGATAATATTAATACTAATATATTTGAAAACAATGGTATAGGTGGTGGCTGACGTGATATGATATTCCTGTCTATATATACTAATCTAACATGTTAAAGTAATTACTCAATATATATGTTATGTATGAACATATACATATTATTATTTTCAGATTGTAACAGAAACTCTACATCAGCTAAATATGTATTCAATAAAGTAATATTTATTGAGCCGAAATAATTCAGTACTCTTTAAAAGTAAATAATAGTTAAATAGATTTATCGACCAGTGGGCGTAACACAGTGTCCGCAAATCCCGTGCAGCGCGCTTTTCGTGGTATCTAATTTGAAAAGATTCATTATGTATCTTCGGACTATTACCCTGATCTTCTTTCTAAATATAAGAGTAATTTAAGGACTCTTCTGCGACAAGGATCATCACAACCTGACTTCTATGGTGATGTGATTTATAAACTTCGTAAGATTCTTGGTCATGATCACTTTCATACTATCTTTGTTAAACTTGTTAACAAGTTTATCAAAAGAGGTTATGACCCTATCATTTTGCAACGTACTGCATGCTTGGTGGTGGACCCTTTTACAGTTCGCCACTATGCTTCCCTCTTTAATTGTACGATGACCGGACAGGCTATGGACCCTATGGTGACGCATACCTAAAGCCCATTGGGACGTTGGCGTTTGATGTTTGTCCATGATCTTTCTTGTCGTGCCCTTAATGATTTATTCTCTTACTGCTCTGGCTTCTGCCAAGTCATTGAGTACCTTCATTGTGGCTTTCGAGGCTATTGTTCTTTTGTATTATATTTACACGAGCATATTTGTGTTTTACTTATATTGCCTATTGATGCTGCCTTGTTGGTTAGAGATTAGATCATGGCGGGGATTTCTTTATTTACACTGTCCTGTTTTAATGGGATGACAGTACGGTAAGTGTGAGGTTTGTTGCACCCTAGAACCGGTTTAAACCCCCAGTGGCCTACTTTGCCACTGACCGTTCCAAGGCGGTAGCCCTATTGTCAACCCTTTTGTGTTTGTGTTGTCTTTTGCATTTAATATTGCCTTTGCCTTCTTGTTTGTCTGTTTGCGTGTTTGTTTCTGTGTTTTGTGGTTGACTGTCCTCCTTGAATGCTACTTTCCCTGTCCGATCTTTTTGTATTTCTTTTTATCATAATGGTGGATTTAAACACACGTGTGTAATTTCGTGAGTTGTTTTTATTTTACTGGATTGATTTTTTTTCTATATTATTATTATTCATACAAATAACGGATGTTATAAGGATTACCTATATTCAGCCTTGAAAGGTGAGTTTATTTATTTTCTATTTAACAATGTTTGTGTATCCTTTGACGGGATTTGCGCACGTTTAAAAATATCCATGTCGCTTGTCTATCATGCATATTATAAGGAAAATTACTGTCATTTAACAATGTATTTCATTTGTTCTACCAAGTGTTTATGCACAGGTTTTTAAACATTAAACGAGTACAAACAACTATGCTCCAACCAGGATACATATACACACAGGCAAGTAAGCACACTCACGCCGGCACTCGAGCGCAAGCACTCTTATGCAGGAAAAACAAACAGAGAAGGAAAAACAATAAACAACAACAATACAAAGCAATGAGTACATTTACAGTTTTAACGGCAAAAAATTCTGCAGCCCTACCGAAACGCAATGTAGAGCATGTTTTGATTTGTGATTTCGTTAATATTGTCAATTGTCGACCAATGGAACGCCGTATTACCGAAACGAAAAGTAGTAGTGCGTTTGGTCGTGCAAATTACTTTAAATAGTTTAAATTGCGTGGATTAAAGCAAAATAACAATTAAACACAAACGAGTTTAAATTTTAGTGGTTAAAAAAAAAAGCACAGACTTTCAATGTTATGTTTTATAATGCATTTTGCTATTGAACCTTTTTGATTTTCATAATTTTATCCACGAATAAACTTAGTTTTCTCATTTCAGAATAACTTTCTTGCGATAATAATGCTGTAAATTTTAAGATATTTGGGCGGTTATAATAGAATGGTTTAATGTACTTTTTTCTTTGATCAATGAATTGAGGGCATACTAAAAGATAGTGAAACTCATCTCCTATGTCATTACATTGGTAACATTGCCTTTGATGTGAAGGTATACCTCTCCATCTTCCAGTTTCAATGGGTAACTGGTGATTTCTGGTTCGAAATGCCATTAGTTTTTTACATAAATAAGTGGGTAGTAATTGAATATATTTACTTTGTTTAAATTCTGTTTTAAACAGTTTATATATGTTAGTATTTGACGTTCTTTCTATATCAGATAGCCAACTTTGGATAAAGGTATCTTTTAGTTGCTGATATGAAGCTTTAATTAGCCATTTAGAATTGGTAAAAGACTGGCTGTACCAAATTCCGGAGTAGACAGAATTACATTATATATTTTTAATATTGTCCATCCACCCCGATTTGACCTTGTTTGAGTAGTAAAAATTATACATTAATAAATAAATGCTGGATGATAATTTATTTCTGTCATTGCCATTTATATTATCTATAAGCTTTGACCAGAATGCTACAACTCTGTTTTTAACATCTACATATAAAGGTGTTGTGCCAATCTCTCCATATATCATATAAGAGGGAGTAGATTTTTTCAGATTAAAAATGTATTTATAGAATTTGAGCTGAATTCTTTCTAGGACATCAATATTTCCAAACCCCCATATTTCACAAGCATATATTAAGATCGGTTTTATTGTTTTGTCAAAAAGGTCAAGTTGTATTTCGTATGGAATCAATCCCAGATAAATTTCAGGCAATTGCTATTGGCAAACAAACTCATGATAAATCTCCGGTATTTCAATTGGGAACACTTCTAATGAATGTGATGATTCTGTTTAGCTACTGGGTGTAGACATATACTTTAAATTAAACATTGATAAACATATACAAACCATATGTAAGGAAGATGCCCAACAACTCAATGCACTTAAATAAATTCGCAAATATTTATGCAGATTAAATAGACTTACCATTTTTCATACTTTTATACTGTCAATTTTTAATTTTTGCCCACTATAATGGCACTTCTGCTCAGTCAAAAATCGAGAAAATACAGGAAAGAGCCCTCCGATTTGTCTGCAACGACTATATAAGCTCGTATCAAGAATTACTAAGCAAAGCTTTAATACCATCGTTACATGTACGTAAGACTATGAGCATTGCAATCGAAACGTTTAAAATCATAAATAAATTAGCGCCTCCAGATAAAATTTCAGATATACAAATATTCTTCAGGTACCTCAAGATTTTGGTAAGAATTCATTTAGATATGCTGTCCCAATACTTTGGAATTCATTGCTTGAGAAATTTAGACAAATTCATAACTTTAGCGAATTCAAATTCAAATATCTCATTGAAATGGACAAATGCAGATGTGCAGCCTGTAAATCATGAAGTAGTTATATACACTCAGTACATTTAAAAACTCAACACTTTTGATTTTTAATTATTTTTAGTCCGCTGATCAAGATTGTATTTGTTCAAATCAAGATTGTATTTTATGTTAGTACACAAGTATATTTGTCCCAAAGGTTAACGTATGGCGATAAACAGTTGCATAATATTTGCTCTACTTCTTTCAAATATTTTAAAAAATAGAAATTAAAAAATACCATGTGTTTGCGTTTTCAAATGTACTGAGTATATATTCTAAATTAGTATTTTAATTCATACAGGTATTTATAGTCCAAATCGAAATGGTAAACAATTCCAAAGTTCTGTGCCATAGTATTTAGTTGCTTATTGCGTCTTTGTATTATGTCTAATTTAACTGCCCGTGTTATTATCAAGCTGCCTTTGCGTTATTGTAATACGATTAACTTAACTGCTTGTATTATCTTTAGTTGGTTTGCGCTTTTATGTTACGCCTAAAGTAATTGCCTGTATTATTATCTAGCTGCCATTATGTTTTGTGTAATACGTCTAAGTTAACTGCTTGTACTATATGTAGTTGCTTTGCTTTTTTTGCGATAAGTCTAAGTCCCTGCTTGTATTATTATTTAGATCTTTCACTGTTGTATTAAGGTAGTTGCTTGTCTGTCATATATCTATATAGACTTTCCTTATTAGATGGATATTTTGCTTCATAATAAATAACTACTAGTTGGCTTATGGCTTATAAGTGTCTATAAATGTGCTTAAAAATGTGCTGATATTGGCCTATTAAATTGTGTATTTGATATCATTTATATGTTATCTATAGTAAATTGAAAGGTGATGACATTTGATCTTGAGTATAATCTTCTGCTGTTGAGCATTAATTGTTTGTATTGTCCTGCATGCAGCCAGTGCCAATCAGTTATCTTCATATTTAATATGAGGTAATAAGAGTTTTAACACCTTTTTAATTTAACAGCTTTTGCTTCTGTATAGTAAATATCAGTTTTTTAATAATTTGTAATCTAGTATGTGGCATGTTATTAATATCACGATAACCAGATCCTATCGTTTTTGTACGATCAGGTTCTGTGTTACGGAGACCATTCTGGTATTACTGACGGTACATTTGTGCTAATATTTGAATATCATTTTATTGCTTAAATAGTATTAGTAATTTTTATAGAAAAAAAAAAGTATTATATTATTAATATTATTTAAAAAAAATAAAATAAAAAAAATAAAAAATCATGTTAACATTCAAGAAACTGTTAATTGAAAGCAATGGTACTCACACAAATGTAGCTTCATGTAATCCAATTATATCCATAACGAAGTGTCTTGATTACAAGTGTCTACCTCTATTACATAAAGCAGGTGTATAAAGCACGTGAATAACTCCCGAATTGCTCCGTTCTTGTTATAATCACAACAATTTGATCCACAAGTCCGTCAAAACATCACATTTCGAAACACACGCTTTACTACTAAACAAGTTCCCTCATTCATAAATTTGTATTCTACCAACATGAAAACAAATTCCGTGCAAACCGTGATAAGTCAACATTAGCCTCTTCTCAGTGAACGTAATCTAATTTGCATATAAAAGGATGCATTTATTTATTCTTTAGCACAAAGAATTACTATACCATTCCATTACTGTATTTGTTTTAGTTCATTTTTTTTTTTTGTTCTGTTTATAATTGTTTCACCCTCTGTTTCATTATTCCCCTCTTTGTTCACTCAACGCATACATGTCCATAACTCTCCCTTGTTCTCCATGTTTCTTGGGTTTCTTCACCAACTATGATAGAAGGGAGATAACAAGATGGGAAAAGGAGGATTTCATTAAATGCCATAAGGATGACACAATTGTCGCCGCTAGAAGAATTTTTGAAAACCACTAAAGGAAGACAATATTAATAGTATAAGACGCGTACCGAATATATATCATGTTTACGAAATACTGGTATGTGTCTCTATGTAGACATGTAATTATTTATAATATCATTGTGACTGACCCCCTACCCCTTGCCCCCACCCCCACTACCCCCTCCCGACTCTCGACCATAATTACAAATTGAAATATATTGTTTATGTCGGTCATTAGTTACACTGTTTAATAATGTTGTTTGTATTGTATTGTATTGTACATGTTCCTCATGTTTGCACCATGTTGATGCCTGAGAGTAATAAAGTTTATGTTGTTGTACAATATTTGCCAAGGCTGCCCTCTGTAAGACTGACACTGACTGTTGGACTCTTATTTTTAATTGTACAAAATAATGGTATACTCTTAATTGGTATAATACGTTGGCATTATAATGTAACTTGTTTTCTCATTTGACAGCTGTATTGTACTGTTGTTCTAAATATATTACATGCTGTTTATAGTCGGTTCAAAAGCTCGTCAAGAGCTTATGTTGTATTGTTTGTATATCACGCCGACTCCAAATAAAGATTATCTTTATTTTGTCTATTTGGAATCTGAAGACAGGATGATAGCGAGGATTGTGCGCATATACAATCGATTCAAGCTAACCAGTAGGCCTTATTGCCTACTGACCGTTCCAACTAGGTAAACCTGTCTTCACCACCCTTTCTGTTGTTTTTTGTTTCCTTCATTGTATTTTCAAGTCCTTGTTTGCAGTACAGTGTGCGGATCTACGATGCCATTGCGTTCGGACGCTGTGGTTTCTATAGGACCCTATATCTCATTTTTGCCAAGTATTTTGGCTGTTACTTGTGTATGTTTCATAACAGCTGCACCCAACTTAATTCCTTTTTGTTTTTTTCGCTCTTCGGGGCATGCAATTTTATTAGATCCTAGGATCATACGCCGCTGGATATAGGGATGAAATAAAGATACAAATATTGCTATATCCACCGCCATATGCTTGCCATCTTCGGGATGGCTAAAATTCTGAACTGTTGATTTTTATGAATATTGAGTTCTGCTCAACCCGGGGCTAGAGGGCGTATTTTGTATGTGTCGTGCTCGGCCGTTTCCAAAGGTCCATTATCATACTCTTTTTTTATCTTATCGGTCTCATCTTATCTTACTGTTGCTATATTTATATAATTATTAATCGGGTAGTTATTGTATTCTCTTTTATTTTAAGATAACACAGTTGGAGGTGACCATATTTTTATGAATTATACTAATGACAGATACACATAAAATAAGAAAAAACATTAGATATACCAACAACAATAAATTGGTGTTTTCAAATCTATATATCACGTTATAAAGTCGCGGGACGCAACGAAGTGTAACATTTTATAAGTTTGAAGATTTGTTTTTATTGTTATGCCTGCTACCATGCGTGTATTCGTGTGGTGGGTGGAAATATGTGAAACGTATATGCCATTACATCCAATTTATACACCTAGGATATCGTGTACCTGACTGAACTCATACTTGCAATTCGCATGTCCTTCGACTTTTTTGTAGTGCACGACTGTGACATGGTTTTTAACTAGATATTTTGTAAGCCTTTTATATTAGGCCCAACTTGGCAATTTCTGATCAAATACAAAACTTGTAAAATCATAACATTCTTAATACTTGTTTGAATTTAAAGAAATTAAAACAAAATGACTTATACGTTTTCAATAGAATAAAGCATGTAACATATACTTTATCAGATATACGCATCGTTAAAAAGTGATGCGTTGTGCAAAAAGGTCTATGAATTTCCTTTGCATAATCAGGGACAATGAGGCCCAGATAAAAACAGTTAAAACCAACTATGGCCATATGCACTCATTTTATTATAATATCAAATGGGCCAACTAGATCATTAACCTTTTAGGAGAAAAACTTCATAAGTATTTTACTTACGTTATAATCCATTTTCTTCTATTGTGTACAAATATTAAAAGATAATTAGAAATAAAATATGTTTTAACCAACTAGGTCATTTAAGAAATGTATTAATACTGGCATATTTTTAATAAAACGTACGTTAATGTTGTAAGCATACGTAAATGTTTTGTTTGTTAAAGATCATAAACAAATTGTTTACATCTCTAATCTTTCGACAAACAATTTAATAAGGCTTTCAGTCCTGGTATGATTTGCATCCTTGTACTTCTTAATATTAAACACATTTTGTTCAAGTAAAGCGCACAAAGTCAACCCTTTACACCATGTCCCTTTGTCGTGAAGGGAAAATCTCATACCCCTACAAAGTAAACCCTTTACACCATGTCCCTTTGCCGTGAAGGGAAAAGCTCATACCCCTACAAAGTCAACCTTTTACACCATGTCCCTTTGCTGTGAAGGAAAAATCTCATACCCCTACAAAGTCAACCCTTTACACCATGTCCCTTTGCCGTGAAGGGAAAAGCTCATACCCCTACAAAGTCAACCCTTTACACCATGTCCCTTTGCTGTTAAAGAAAAATCCCATATCCCTACAAAGTCAACCCTTTACACCATGTCCCTTTGCCGTGAAGGGAAAAGCTCATACCCCTACAAAGTCAACCCTTTACACCATGTCCCTTTGCCGTAAAGGAAAAAGCTCATACCCCTACAAAGTCAACCCTTTACACCATGTCCCCTTGCCGTGAAGGGAAAATCTCATACCCCTACAATGTCAACCCTTTACACCATGTCCCTTTGCCGTAAAGGAAAAAGCTCATACCCCTACAAAGTCAACCCTTTACACCATGTCCCCTTGCCGTGAAGGGAAAAGCTCATACCCCTACAAAGTCAACCTTTTACACCATATCCCCTTGCCGTGAAGGGAAAATCTCATACCCCTACAAAGTCAACCCTTTACACCATGTCCCTTTGCCGTAAAGGAAAAAAGCTCATACCCCTACAAAGTCAACCCTTTACACCATGACCCCTTGCCGTGAAGGGAAAAGCTCATACCCCTACAAAGTCAACCCTTTACACCATATCCCTTTGCCGTGAAGGGAAAAGCTCATACCCCTACAAAGTCAACCCTTTACACCATGTCCCTTTGCTGTGAAGGAAAAAGCTCATACCCCTACAAAGTCAACCCTTTACACCATGTCCCCTTTCCGTGAAGGGAAAAGCTCATACCCCTACAAAGTCAACCCTTTACACCATATCCCCTTGCCGTGAAGGGAAAAGCTCATATCCCTACAAAGTCAACCCTTTACACCATGTCCCTTTGCTGTGAAGGAAAAAGCTCATACCCCTACAAAGTCAACCCTTTACACCATGTCCCCTTGCCGTGAACGGAAATGCTCATACCCCTACAAAGTCAACCCTTTACACCATGTCCCTTTGCCGTGAAGGAAAAAGCTCATACCCCTACAAAGGCAACCCTTTACACCATGTCCCCTTGCCGTGAAGGGAAAAGCTCATACCCCTACAAAGTCAACCCTTTACACCATATCCCTTTGCCGTGAAGGGAAAAGCTCATACCCCTACAAAGTCAACCATTTACACCATGTCCCTTTGCTGTGAAGGAAAAAGCTCATACCCCTACAAAGTCAACCCTTTACACCAAGTCCCCTTGCCGTGAAGGGAAAAGCTCATACCCCTACAAAGTCAACCCTTTACACCATATTCCTTTGCCGTGAAGGGAAAAGCTCATACCCTTACAAAGTCAAACCTTTACACCATGTCCCTTTGCTGTGAAGGAAAAAGCACATAACCCTACAAAGTCAACCCTTTACACCATGTCCCTTTGCCGTGAAGGAAAAAGCTCATACCCTTACAAAGTCAACCCTTTACACCATGTCCCTTTGCCGTGAAGTAAAAAGCTCATACCCCTACAAAGTCAATCCTTTACACCATGTCCCTTTGCTGTGAAGGAAAAAGCTCATACCCCTACAAAGTCAACCCTTTACACCATGTCTCTTTGCTGTGAAGGAAAAAGCTCACTATGTAGGGGTATGTGCGCTTTAGTTGCACAAATTTCGTTTACTATTAAGAAGGTTATGAATCAAAATTATCGAGCACTTTGTTGATAATGTTTGCGGTGAACCCGATCAAAGTCACGTGGTTTCGTCACTATTTAAATGTATAGCCCTAAAATACTCACAGGAACTACTTTATCTATACTACTTCACAACTTTATCCATACTACTTCACATATTAATGACCACAGAAGATACAATCGTATATATGCCATAAACATGGTTCTCTAAAAACGTCCACCTTCAGATTTTTCTTGTTTTTAAATGCGCCTGCATGGTAAACTGCACGCCTGTATTGTTATGGATGTTTTGCGATAAATCTTCTTCTAATTATGATATGTTTGTCTTGAGATTCACAGGTGTACGGTGTATGTCTATATCTATCGTTGAAATTCAAGATGTAAAGGCCTGACTATAAAAAATGGCGATCTATTATGCTTGATTTTCTTCACATAATTGTCACATGTAAGACAGGATTTCTCATATATGCTTAGGCCTTTGAACCAACGACTAGCACAATACATTTCTCGATTTTTTAAGAAAAGGTCAAATGCAATTTTAATCGTTGACAATCTTGACACCTACCTAAATTCGAGATTTCCAACTCTCCAAATCGAGAAAAAAGTGGTGGGGTATTTTGACATGAATAAACCTGAAATTACCGACAAAATATAGAAATTCACTATGATGCTAATACTGCTAAAAAGGATAGTCTCTTTGTTTTCTTTCGTGTTTTTTTCTTTAAATTGACAAAATAGACACCAGTTATCAGATCTGAATGCATGTTTTAGTGAACTTTTGGTATTTTGTTGGGGAAAAAAATGCAAATAAAAGCAGAAAAACACTCTAAAATGCCCATTCTGCTTGATATTTTAATTTATTGTTAGAAAGTGTTATCGCTGAATGATGTTCTTCAGTTATTAAAATAACATGCTACGTATGGACATACCAAATGTTTCATTTTGACTTTCAAACACAGTAAGTTTTCAATCCAAAAAAGTGGGTGGGGTAATTCAACATGCATTTCAGCTTGACGAATATGTCATTATACCAAGATAGTTTTCTATCATTATCATTTTGTTTATAATTGTAAATTAAATGTTTTCATAGTTGCCTTATTTCATTTTGTTTCTTTTCTTCATTTTGTACATTTGGAATGGGATAAAATTCAAAATGGCATCCAAAATGCTCAATTAACGACTCTTAAGCGTGATGTTCATTCAGAGTTTTGTAGAGTAATTGAATAGTGCATATTACAGTTATGTGATAGGGAAGAACATGTGAAAAGGTCAGCCATATATTTTTCACTCTATATGGAAGAGGTAAAGTTATATGTTCTTAATTGTCAGCGAAATATTTAAGTTCTTAAAATCAAAAACAATAATTATGAATTTGAACCTACACAGTAAAATGCTGCGATTTTCAATAGCAGGTTCTTTTAAAATAAAGAAACAAATTCAAAATAAGATCACAAATGATGAATTTAATTAATTAATTTCCCATATACTATTACTACATGTTAATTCTTCTCATTTTTTCCAATTTTAAGAACTAGTATGTCTAAATGATGTTATTAACTAAATGATTACTATATTATTAGCATAAAATAACGTTAATTCAATGAATAACACTATTTATATTTTACTAAGGATCCTTAAACCATCAGGCACATTAAATTATTCAGCTGTAATTAGAATTTTATACTTTCACTTATTTGAAGTCCCATCAGCAAACATAAATTATTGCTCTTTCTTTATAATACAACTTGAATCGACAGCACCGCATTTGGATTGTCACAAGTGTTTAACTCCTGTGGGTTTTCCTTGCATTTACAGAAGAAACAGCAACTAACCCCAGCTTTTCTACAAGCTCAACGTTTTTTGAAAACAATTTGCACTGACACATCAACATTAGATTTTCCGGGTATTTCAGGAGATGATTGCTCGGAAGAAGTAGATCTTTGCTTTCCCATAGCCATATTCCTACGGGTATTGTTCATTGTTTTCCATGCATTGCATTTGGATATAGGTGTAATACCAACACCTGAGTATGTGCTGTCGTAGAGCATAACTTGTTGGTGGCAGAGACGGTAAGTCTAGTGCTTTACTGTGATGGTAGAGTGTGTATCTAAGCTCGTACATAGTTTTGCAAGGTGATTTGTACTCTTAATCACTTGTACACGATATTGTTCCGCTTTAGTGATGATTTCTTGCCGATATGGATTGTTCAGAGATGTTCCGAATTCAGCCAAGTACCTGACTCGATCAGCCTTGATAGCCCCAAGCTTCGTTCCAACTTTGCTTGTCGTATCACAACCTGTGAGTATATGCGCAGCCGGTAGTACAGTGCAAATATTTATTTTTCTCTGCTGTTGTGTGTGTAGAGTTCCCAATTCCTGCTCTGATCCACATCTCTTTGAGTCCTGGGCATTGTTGCTCCGTATCAGATGACAATACAACTGCGTTTGGTTCAGATGCATGAAATGCATGTGGTATTAGACGAACATCAGCTTTTTCAATCGGAAACTCCAAGTCAGGACAGTTGGTGATGATTACTGCTGAAATCAGTTGGCAAGTAATATTATCTTCTTTGCCTTTAATTCCGCTCAACAGGATTTCAATATTTGGACAAGTATACCCAGCATTTTCCTTGATCCTCTTCCTGAGCAAAAGCTGTAATTTCGTATTTTTTTAAGTTTGATGGACAGAATATGTTCATATTCAAAGGTATTGGTTTATCTTCATTTACAAGTTTTAGTTCTATTGGTTTTGTACTGCTACGCCTTAGCCTCTTTGTATCATTGATGGATCCATCGATATAGACGTCAAACACAAAATGGATTTGGGATGCACATTTGCAAATGTTCAATAGCATTCGTACAAATGCTGCAAAGAGGTCATTGAACGTTTTCAAACTCTTAAGGTTCACCTTTCTCATACTGGCCATGACGTCGACTAAGTACACATTCGTTATGAATCCGAATGAGACAATACTGGTACGTTTTCTTTGCCAATTGCTTTTTTCCAGTTCATGGCATAATGCACTCTTATTTGGTTTCTTCATCAACCCTTCTTCGTCAAATAAGTAGTAGTCTGAATAAAAAAAAAAAACTTAAACATTTCTTTTGTGTTATGCCCTCTGGCCTGTGCTATTTCTATCAGTTTGTCTCCTGCTCCTGTTCCATTTGATTTCCTGCTTTTGGATGCTGATGACTTGGTCTTAGCTGACTGGATGGGCTGGAAGGTTTTTCGATTGTCGCTATGGATCGTATCTATTTATAGTTTTGACTTGTCGAGAAATCTTTCCTTTCTAAACTCTTTTTTTTTTTAATTTCGATCACCAAAGTGGTGGTCCGTTTATTCTCCCCGTCATAGGTGCACGAGGGTCGGGGAGGACCATCCCTCTGTGCACTTTCTAAACTCTTGGTAAATGCTGTTTCTTATTTCCTCTGTCATCACCTCTTATGTGATGATATTGTGTAGTTTGTTCTCTGTATCTGGAGTAATGTGAAACGGATTGTCATATATCTGTATGCATGATGTCATGTTTTTGATATTTGCTTCTCTGGCATTTGTTTCTGTCTGACTGAATTCGTGACTAACAGTTAATTCATGATAGAATGGCTTTGATCCGCCAGTCTCTCGATGGACCTCAATTACAGCTATCATCTCGTGGTAGATAATTCCCCAAAGAAAAACAAGCAACACAGTTCTTTCTTCTTGAGCTCCCTATAATACCCAAACTGCTCTTCTGTGATATGTTTATCGTTTTTTCAATGCTTGAACTGCAGCTACAGCTTTGAACTTTCCCGGGGTTCTTTTCACGGCAATCTTGCCTTCTACGAAGTGCTGATAGATTGTTAGAGCAGTCACTGGAAGATTTCGCATGTCATCAAGATATATCGAACACCATCGCAAGTAACTGACACAGTCAAACAAGGCAAAATATGGAAGTATTGTTTGTTCTGTACTGATGTGGCGACTCCAGTCGCCTTCTCTGTCTGCTCTTATCAAGTCCTTCAATAAACCAAGAAGCATAATACACGTGTCCCAGTATTGGAAAGTTTCGCTTGTACTTCTCTGCTGTCAACGTATTTCAGCAGTTTATCCTTCAGTTTCTGCTTGCTTGTTTCGGTATCCTTGTCTGCAACATAGGTCTTTAACTGACTTAGTATGACTAACTGCTGTTAGTATGGTTGAATTCCCTTTCGTGCGAAAAAAATTGCAACCTTTCCATTGCCTCACTGAGAAGAAGATTGCCTTTCGAAGATTGCCTGGGTCGAAATGACTTGGAAATGGCACATGTCCTGCACTCGCTTCTAAAATCAAGCTGCCAATATTATTGTGGTACTTCTGCAATTCAGAATAACTTATAGCTAACCCACAGTGGTTCAGACTTGTGATCAGTTCCCTACTCTTGCATTCTGCATGAATAGCTTGGGTGTTCATTATGTGTAGTGATGTTTTCTTGTTTCCATTATGTATGTTATGTAATAAACTAGCTATGAAATAAAAATCTTGAGCAGTGTGCAGGTCAGTCTACTATTGCTCTTACAAAGGGATGACATAATAATAATAATAAGGTAATCTTTTTAAAATATAGCAAATCAATCCCGTAGTTATTTCTTAGGTAACAACAATGTATTTCAGAAGACACCATAAACATAAAATCCGAATTTATAAGCATGTCCGAGTACTATTAAACTTTTTTGAGGACAGCATGAGCAACCTTTTTGGCTTTTAAAAAGTACAACACATATACCTTAGTACTTGAATTAAATAGATTAATAGCTAATGCTTTTATAGGAATACTCATTTCACACAATAATGCCACCTAAAACTCAGAACAAGTGCTTTATCTTCTGGAGGTCAAATGTGTCTGTAAAATTTTAATGATGATATTACAACAAGGGGAATAACTTTGCAAAACATTATAATATTCAATTATATATGTTGAATTACCTGTGTTTTCTCTGAAACCCGTCCGATTCATTTTTCTTATGCTTAATATTGCATTATGATAACATATTAAATTGATTGTTTCACAATGTAATTATTTTATAAAAACTTATCAAGATTTTTTCTTTGGAAATGCTGTAAGGCATCGCCATAGAGACTAACAAGGGAAGTAATGTAAAGTTATACAATTTCAATTTCAATTCTTGCTCATCATTTTCAATTCCGTCTATGGTCATTCTGATTTTAGACAATAATTAGATGAATATAAACAAAATAATAATGATGGAAAACTATCTCGGTATAATAACATATTCGTCAAGATGAAATGCATGTTGAATTACCCCACCCACTTTTTTGGCCTATAAATTGAAAATTGATTGTTTTTGAAAGTCAAAATGAAACATTTGGTTTGCCCATATATAGCATATTATTTTAATAACTGTAAAACATCATTCAGTGATAACACTTTCTAACAATAAATTAAAATATCAAGAGAATGGGCATTTTAGAGTTTTTTTTCTGCTTAAATTTGCTTTTCCCACCCCCCACAAAATACCAAATGTTCCCAAAAATATGCACTCAGATCTAACAACCAGTGTCTATTTTGTCAATTTAAACAAGAAATACGAAAGAAAACAAAAGAGACTATCCATTGAAGCAATATTAACATTGTAGCGAATTTCTAAATTTTGCCGGTAATTTCAGGTTTATTCATGTCAAAATACCCCACCCACATTTTCCTCGATTTGGAGAGTTTTGGGGTCATCTAAAACCTAACAGTATACATTTTTGTGCAGGATATGCACTATTGTACATTTTAATAAACAAAAATAGGTAACAAATAAGGAAATACTATATTAAATATTTTAAAATTCTAGGTGGTACCCCAAATTTTGTCATTTTTGAGCCATTTTTCATCCGGTTTTTAGCAACAACAAAAAAATCTGCATATTTTCAGCTTTATGTCATCTTTTTTACTGAACTGCATATATATTCCATTTAAAACAACAAAAACAATTTTTTGGCGGCCATTTTGTCCGCCATATTGGATTTCTAAAAACGTACCATGATTCAGACTTAACACCCTCGATTTTCTGACCTATCAGACATCCCCCTAATCATTTCTGGCGAAGTTTTTAGGGGACCTTTTATGCACACTCAAACCCCACCAGAGACTGTACTACAAAGCAGGCGATGCAATTCCCATGCGTTTTAATACAAGAGTATGATAAATACTTATTTTCTCTCTTTGGAATACCTTCCGTCCATTCGTTCCACCTTTACTCCCAAAAACATATATATTTCTGTAAACATATATAATTAATTAAGAAGTGATTGGATATTTATGCAAAGCGTTTGTTCTCTGTACGTACGTCCTGGACCCCGGTTTATAAACCTATTACGCGCTTCAGTGTTTATAACGCAACACGAAGACCATTGGCTTATTAAAACAGCGGGGACGGCCCCGTTCATCACCAGGGTTATCTGTAACATATCCCATTCAGGCTCTGTGTTTTACAACAGCCAGTCGGAGTGGAAAATTCTAAAATTTTAAGTTATATTTATAGCATACTTTTTCGAGTATATGCGATTTATACTGCTTCTCGAGAGTGCAGTATAAAGCGCATACGAGAAAAGTATGCTATAAATGTTTTATACCTTAGAAATTGCCGGTAATTGACATTTTGATTGACAGGTTGTGTGTAAACTTACAACTATGCGCGTGTACAATGGAGTAGGCCATGTTATAACTGCCGAATCTGTCATTTATAGCACGGCTGAAATATACCGGCATTTATAGCACGGCTTAGGTTCAGATCTTCAGGTTTATGAAAAATATATCATAAGCAAGAACAAAGGAAAACCATTACAGCTATGGTACAAAGGAATATTATAGTTTTGCGGAATATTATATATCAGGCAAGTGACGCTATATCTTATTCACTACAAATATATTAGTAGTTTGAGAAAATGCCATTGAACGCCATGATATTGGGACATGCGATCCCAAGGCGTCTCGATGTTTATGTGGCATAGATAATCGGTTGAGACATGATTTCAGATTAAAACAATACTGGAATATAAGCTTTTACAGAGCAGGGTTTAGTCCCCTGTGTGTCATAAAATGAGGCGTTAAGTGCCCTATTTCAGAGTAATATTTAGTCAGCATATAGTTCCCACTCATATACAGAGGCGTAAACAGAGTTCTTATTGCAGAGCAGTGTCTAGACTATTGCAATTACAGTGCACCATTTGTAATAAATAGAGGCGTTTATGCTATGTGATAGTCTTACCGGTGTTAATGTAGGACTATAAATAACTAAGAACTAACAACTTGTTTCAACTAATAATCTGTAATTACGACGTTATTCATTGTAATGTAGATAAGAAACTGATTGGAGTGCGTGGTAAGAGAGTGTCTGTTATAATAAATACTGATAAAGGCGATCCTTTGGGAGCAACAAACACAATTAAGAGAATAAAGCAGCAGACTCGGTTTTATTGTCTGTTCATTGAGTCTTTATAAGACGACAATACAACAACTGCCCCTTTTTAAATTCAAAGTTATAAGTTCTTTCATAATATAAGAATGCGTATATCATAGATATAAAGGATTTTTTGACAGAATTCATTAATGTTCATATCGAAACGATTCGTTCGTGGTCAGTTTGGCAGCTGGAGATTAATTTCTAGTATCGCAGGCCGCGAGGATCTTTGGTCCATTAAAACGTCATTTAGATCTGACTTTATAAAGTGTCAGTTCATTGCTGATTATCTTACACCTCCCGGCGGGTGCCCGATGATAGAGCGGTATTTTAGTGCCCTCTCTTACATAGAGGCGTTAAATGCCATATTATAGAGCGGTATTTTAGTCCCCTCTCATACATTCGAGGCGTTAAGTGCCCGATTATAGAGCGGTATTTTAGTGCCCTCTCGTACATAGAGGAGTTAAGTGATTTATTATAGAGCGATATTTTAGTGCCCTCTCATACATAGAGGGGTAAGTGCCTTATTATAGAGCGGTATTTCACTAAAAATGGTGTCCTTCGCTGTATTCACTATTTCAGAGAATGGCCCCAAAGAAAAAGAACAACAAGGACAGCCCGACGCCGATAAGGTCAACAAAGAAAACCACCAGCAAATCAGGGGAAGAATCAGGTTTAAATGCTAATTTAATAAGGGAAATAACAGAAATATCAATCGGATTATGACGTTAGAATCATTTCATTAACGTCTAAATTCTCATAACACCATATAGTTAGGACGGAATCGGGCGTAAAATGCCGAAATAAACCCTAGTGCGTCATCTAGGATAGCACGTATTACTGCGCAGAAGAAATTTCTTTGCAAATAAGAGATAATAAGTGAGTAGGATCATTCATTATGTTTTGGTCATATAGAATAGAAAATATTAATATTTGTCAATTCTAAGTCGGACACCTAAACTCCCATGAAAATCCCGATGTACTCCCTTTAATAAACGAAATAACAGATAACGTCACTCAAAGAGTCACGGCCTCACTGTCCGAAATAGTAGAAAAAGCTTTGGCCTCGAAGGCAAAAACAACCGAATACGTCATCATGAATGACAGTGTTAACTCATTAGTCGGCAAAATAACACGTGGGTCTAACGCACACAAATCGTTTACAAGCGTATGAATGCCAGTCGACTCCATGATATCAGAAAAGATAATATCAAATATACGGGCCATTGAGTTCGTAGATCTAAGTCATTTAAGACACGTCCTTTTAGACACAATCCCCAAAATATGTCATATATTTGAAAATATTAAATATCAAGTTCATTGATAATTGTAACATTTCAAGAGCACACAGGTCTCTGAATCTTTCCGAAATTCAAGAGCTCATACGTCTGTGATCTTATCAACAGGTGTCAGTTAATAGCCATTTATCTTTGTCTGTGAGTGGCAGCAGACAGTTCAATGTTCAAAGATGTCCGTGGGAATCGTTAACCTCCACCTAATTCAGTTACTGGTACAATTAATGATCATTAGAGTATATTATCATTACTGGATCTTTGATTAAGAATGGCCACCCGGTCAACTTCCGGTAGGTTCGCATTATATCCATTCTGTGTCATACATAACCTAGGACGCAATGTTCATTAAAATTAATTATTTCTTGCCGTTTATAATGGTTCATTACCTGAATTGAATTAAATTGGGTTTTAAGGCGCACCAACACATGAAAGTTTATATGGCGCCTAACAGGCATGAACATGCCAGGCTCATCCTCCATGTACATTGAGATAAAATATGGAGAATGGGCCTAAGACCTTCTCACCCTAAACTGCATGAAGAGTTGCTGAAAAGTCTATTGTAGACTCTCCAATTACGCTGGAGTCACGTTTATTGTTTTCTGCCACTGCTCTCAGTGATTTGAGCGAAATGGCACCAGAAACAATGCAGGGTTCATGATGAAGACCTTTAATGAGCATGAACAAAAAATAACAAAATGAATATGAATGGAAGGGCTTGGGTCCTACCCCTGAAGAAGCTATGATCAGTACGGGAGCAGCCTTGATATTTTCCTACATCTTTCAAATATCGCAACCACACTTGACAACGCAAAGTAGTACGTCATCTTTCGGCAACGTCAAAAAATAAATAAAATGTCCGCCATTTTGAATTTTTTAAAACGCATAATTTGGAAAATTGTGACAATTTTTGATCCTGAAATTTCATTTCCCCTTTAGGTTTCGTGATTTTCGTCTGTACCGACTTTTTTTTTAGAAGCTCCACTGCGTGATAAATGCAGACCCGCCTTGTAAAATGTCGAAGCGAGGGGCGATAACTCTAAAAGATGCCATTTTTAGAATACGATTAAAATGACAACAACCGTGTGTTTTTTGTTAAATAAAGTACGAGGAGATACTTGAATTGTTGTTTTAGCTCACACATTACATGAATTTTGCTGCATATCACGAAAAGCATGTTATTTCTTTATCAAAAGTACACGAAAATACGAATTGTTTGATTTAACTGTAATTTTGACTCGACTGACCTCGCAAGAACTGCAGGCGCGTATTAGATGGAGCGGGTAGTATTGGGCACCCTCTCATATGTGGAAAGTTTACGTAACAATCGCTACTGTTCAAGATGAGAGTTGGGATGGAGAGAAGGAGGGGGAGGGCATCTGAACTGAGATTTAAAAGGATGCGCCCCATCCCCATCCCACCCCAACTAAAATCATGAAAGCTAGTCTGTTTTTGAAAGCTCTTCCAAGCATACAGTACATTCTTAAACATATTCAGATAATATATTTGTTGCTGTGTTTTTAACTAGACTGTCCAGTGTCTAATTGTCATCCGCAACTTGGCGCAGTCAGTAGCGCAGCGGATTTGTAACCGGAGGTGGTGCCACTGAGTTTTGTCGGTGTGTTCTTGGGCAAGACACATTCCCTTAGCCTCATCCGTCGGATGGGGACGTAAACAGGGTGGTCCCGCGTATAGGTCTCTCATCCGAGCATGTTAAAGAACCATAGGAATCTGTTCGCTAATAAGAGTAGTGCACGGTTCCCGGATTCCTATGTATCCTTACCCTCTCTCTGAGGCGGCTCTAAATAACCTGTACTGTGTTGATGAGCCGTTAAATATTCAATTCAATTCATCCGCAACTGCACTCAGCACTGTCATATGTACTATAGCTGTCCCATGCTAGTATCATGAATCAACCGTGGAATATATCACCCACACATAAAAGGGTTTGAGGGCCCCATCTTACTTGTATTAGTTTAAATATAGACCATTTGTCGGTTGAAACGTAAGATGAATTTTTTATCAGACAGAAACACTGTCGTAATACTTATACTGATAGCATCGAAGGAAAATAAAGAAGGCCATTTTTTTTACTTTATATTTTTAAAGTTGAATTGTGTTTTATGTCATTATAGCACATTTTAGGCCATATTTCCTTGGTAGAACCAGTACTGTGTACTTACTGCTATCTGTAAGAATCGACACTTTCTCACCTACAAGTTGAGCTCCCAGTGGGAATTGAACCCGCAGCGGTGAGAGGTGAAGATGAGAATGTATACAAATATAAAAAGGCAACCGAACATCTCCATAACTCAATATGTCCATGGGACTTGAATGAACGCACTGAAAACAATCCGTGGAAAATTGTACTATGCAAGAATATATATTCATAAATAAATTTTATTTTGATGCAAAATCGATATGCTCCTCTAGACATCATAGATAAAGATCATGTAAAGTTTCGAAAAGATTGGTTAAAAACTGTGGAAGGATATAGACGCACAGATAACTAACACCATATGCCGCCTCACCTTTCAATGGTAAACAATAAACATTTAAGGTACATATTAAGGCCTTAAATATTATCTTTCATGACTAAGTAAAAAATATGTAACAAGTCAGATATCAAAATGAATTATTTATTTGATTTAAAACATTTTATTTCAAATATTTACATCAAAACATCCCAAATATAAAGGGTATTACATAACAAATTAAATTGCATCATACAATAATTGTTTTTATTTATTAAAGGGACACACAGCATTTATCAAGTTTTTATCAAGCATTAAAATGTGCACCTCGATTGATTAATCAATAATTTATTTTCACTTTACACCCTCTTGCATATATTTAAAATATAAGTTATAACATTTTGGAGTTTAAAAAAAAGAAGATTGCTGCATGTCCCTTTAATATGTAATTGTTTATATGGTGCAAGCCAATTTGAACATATGTGGGGTTATATATATATACATGTATCTGTTTGTTATTTTTTTGGTGAGGAAGACCACTCACTTTTCTTCTGGGTATGACCGGTAATATACACCTCCTGCCATCTGTTATTCCACAAACTTTTATAGAATCCAATAAAATTCAGAAAACATTTTAATCCAATAAATAAATTGGGCACGGCCGGTCAGATTAACAGAAACACATTTATATTTTCATATTAGCCCTTATTTTGAGCCACTCCAATGAACTATTCAGTTAATGTCGCCAACGATCCACCTTGTGTCAACAGTCGGATATGCATGTTGATATGATATTGTGCTGGCTGAACTGGTGATCCTCTTACTAGACATATTTTTCTTGAAGTTGATGCTAGTACTGTCCGTATGAGGTATTGCTGATTCATGATTCATAAAAAAAAAAAAAAATTGTACACCATCTTGTTATTATATACTAATCTATTCTTGTTCGTTTAAGTATTTCTGATTCTGTTGTTAATGTTGTAAAAAGTTATATGTGACTACTTGTTTCAATAAAATCCTCCCATATATATTGGGACATCACTAACTATTTTCAGCTAACTCCCAGCATCTCAAGACTCCAGGCTCTGAAAATAAAAATGACATACATGATATTTTGTTTCAACTTAAATAGGTACTCAGTAACAAGTTGTAGAACTGAAATATGTAAATGAATAGTGATTATAGAACTTTTTTTACATGTACAATAAATTAAAAATAATCGTTTTCTGCTAAATTAACACATTTATTACCGGTATACCTTATTTAGAGCCGCCCCAAATGACACATAGGAATTCGAGAACCTGTCTTACTCTTACTAATGTATATATTAATAATTTCTATGGTTGTTTATCGTGCTTGGAGGATAGGGGTCTTGGTTAAGTTTAATAATTTAGATGTAATACAGGGACCTTTTTATTTTGTTTGTTTAATTTTACATATGTACTAAGCACAATATGACCTATTTATTTGTCGATGTGCTGTAAAACACCATTTTTATTTTTAGTATAAAAAGTCTGAGACTAAGTGCAGGCACAGACCTAATAACAAATTATTAATATGTCTGTGGTGCAGGACTGGTGCACAATGCCACATATTTTGCAAAGAACAAACATTGATAAATTCATAGATTTTTTGAAGCTGCGCTTACCTACATACTGGCTAATACAAGGCTCTTGATGTAGTTATACTGTGAGACTGGGAAATTTGACTTGAATCTGGCTATGGTAATACTGCACACTGCCTCTAGCTAACTTAGTCTTAGCAGACCTGAAAAAAACAAGTCATATATGATATTGTTTCATTTGTTTTTAATATTAATAACTCTGTCCAACTTTCTCAATGCTAACAATGTCAGCATTCCATAACATTTTACTTAAAACACAACTGGAATTGAAAGTGGTGCTTTCCAGAAGATGATACTGTCCAAAATGTAAGTCACAGGTGGCATTCATGAACAAATAGTAGATTTTCAAGGCTTACATTTTCATCAATTATTCATCACTCAGGTGTTCTAAAAAATTATCAGAATTAAGTTAATATATATCAACCACCACCGTTTTACATGTTTCAACGTTAAACACTTGTCATACAGAAATTAAAAGTGTATTTACTTACATAGGCTACAGACTACAGTGCAGACAATGCCATGACCCATTTGCATTTCAGGCATTTGCTGGTGTGTTCCACTTTTCAATTTTAATTCTCTACATTGTCTACTGTAATAGATCTATTTGTTTGTAGTTTGTAAATTACGCACTCATGCAAAACTTGGAATTGTATACGATCGTGATTGTAACACTGTTTTAATTCTACTCCTGTGCAAATAAATTGAAATAATCCATCGCATCGGTCAATCGGGCCGTATGTGTAAACGATCTATCTGTGTATGTACACGGATCAGCATGTGTGAGCTATTTTTAGCACATTCCTTAGCTATTTATAAACGTTCAGTTCAATTCACAATATTTAGTTTCTGTGACTGTGTGACATTATGATGTTAATTTGTCCAGGGAGAAGTGGGTTTGTGGCGTGCGACTGAATGGCCCTAGGCTGTGTGTTTTTCTGTGTCGCCGCCATTTTGAATAGCCTCTGAAAGAGTGAAATGCAGGTACCAACTTTCAAAACGGGCACGCAAAATGTATATTCACGAAAAAATAAGAAATTTTCAAAAAAGGTAGATCAGGTAATGATCTTCGACTCCTGTCAATTTCAACAATATTTAAGAATATACAATTTTTGTACCCGTTTTGAAACATTGGCAATTTCGAAGAAAACAAAAAACAGTTTTTTTCGACCTCGCATTTGTACCGCGATTTCCGACTATGATATCTCAATAAAACCTGTCAACACGATTGTATTATAAATCTCCGACATAATAACTGACTTCTGATATAATTTGTTTTCTTTGCCATCTAGTATAAGCTTTAAACTAGTGTTTCTAAAAAGAGTACTATAAAATCCGCGCATCTGCACGTGCTTGCAAAATGGGAACTACGTTGCCTCCAACACCAATTATTTATGTTTGAGTTATGCGGTTCAAGCACGTGAAATGACTTCTCTGCTCCCGTACTGGATAGGCACTTTAGAAATGCATACAACATAATTCTGTTTGAGTTATTTGAGGTTCTAAAATACATGTTCGCATAATCTCCATTACGTGTCACACATAACTTAGAAAGCATTGTTCATTCCAATTAAATTATCTCTTGATGTTTATAAGTGGTTCATTACCCGAACAAGCTCGAATTTGTTTAAATTATAAAGAAAAAAAAAGAAAAAAAAAAGGGGAGAGGTCTTACATAGGCATTGCCTGTTGTCCAATCCCATTATGTACTTGAATAAAATATTGTTTAAATTATAACAAGCTCGAATAAACGTTATAAATGTATGTATGAGTTATTTGTGGTAAAACATGACTATTTGTTTTAATTAATTCAAATAGGCAATAAATCCCACGCTTAATGTGAAAAAGCCATACTATTGCGTCCGTCTGACAACAGGTGTCAAAAAGTACCTTTTGATATGAAAACAATTTGTAGCATCGCCCAGCGGAAGGTCTACGTTTTTTTTTTCAGACATGCTGTTTTTCGCCGTTTACAGACGCCAGTGGAGAAGTCGGCGGTGGAGCTATTTACAACGTGTGCGACGCGCAGTTGCAGTCAAATACATACATCAATACATAGAGGCCAGTGGGTTCACGGCCTTCATTACATAGTCGCTCAACATTACAGATAAAGATAACACGGAACATCCATGCGTTCATTTCACTGATTACTTGTGAGCGGTTTGCATTCAAACTAGACTCATTATCAAATATTGACCCCACCATGGGTTCATGTGGGGTTGTATTCGTACACACGGGGAGTGGCCTTACCATGTGTTCATGTAGGGTCGTTCGTGTTTATAAACTACATGGATATACATATATTTCGTATGTGTCGTGTCCGGCCGTTTCCTAGGGTCCACTTGAAAGTGACATTTTGAAGTCTACATTCGACGGAATATCACTTTAGGAGAGGTTCAACGTAAATGAATTAGTTTTTGCTCAGTGATTTAATGTATATGAATTATTCGTTATTCACGTGTACATTTATGTCAGAATCGTACCATGTGTTCATGTACGATCGTTCAGACGCGTTAAGGTATAATGACAAAACATGTAATTCATTTGGGTTGAAACTTATTGATCTTTGTAAATCCATGAGTGTGCGTATAGTTAACGGTCGCTTATTTCAGGATTATGACTGTGGAGCTTATACTTACGCCTCAAGGCAAGGTGCATCTGTGATTGATTATTTGTTAACAAAAGAATGTAATTTTGCGAGTATTAATGATTTTAATGTTTGCTCATTCAATGAATGGAGTGATCATTGTCCTGTTTCCTTTGCATTGATTTGTAATGTTAAACGTAAGGTTGCTACTGTGAACAGTGATGTTCGATATAAATGGTCTAGTGATTTAAAGAATGAGTTCAGAGCGGGATTGATTTCTCGATTAACTGATTTGAATAGTGTGACGAATAATATAGATGTTTCGGACAGGGCGTCAATAAATACTGTAGTTTGTAATTTTACAAATATTTTGCGTGATGTTGCCGATCCACTTTTTTGTAGAAAGGTTTTTAATAATTGTGACCCTACTTTTACTGACGAACCAATGGTAAGAAATAAGGAATGGTTTGATGCGGAATGTATTCAAGCGAAACAACGATATAGTGAAGCATTGTGCATATTTAATCGATGCAAATCTAACTTTAGTAGGGAACAGTTTTGTATATTAAAAAAGGAATATAAGGATATTATTAAGAAAAAACGTAGGGCTTTTGAATTAAAGAAATTGTCAGATATTGAGAAGCTTAGGCATTCAAAACCTAAGGAATTCTGGAAATTTTTTAAAAGTAGTAATAAAAAGATTAGTCATAATATTACTATTGAGTCTTTTTATGATTATTTTTCTGGACTTGGAAATGATATATTGAATATAAAAAATGATGATGCAGAGGCATTTGCTATGAATCATGATTTTGATAATTTGGATGGTGCAGATGAACAGCTAGATAGGCCGATAACTGTATCTGAAATATTAGAAGCTGTTAAAAACCTTAATCGTGGTAAATCTACTGGTAGTGATTTTTTAATGAATGAATATTTTATAGAATCTATTGATATTTTATCGTCACATGTTTGTGACATATTTAATTCCATTTTGAACAGTGGTTTTTTTCCAGAAAAATGGACAGAGGGTGTCACGATACCGTTACATAAAAAGGGAGATAAAAATGATGTAAACAACTATAGGGGTATTACATTAGTTAGCTGTTTATCTAAACTGTTTACATCGATATTATGTAAACGCATGGTTACCTTTTGTGATGAAAATAATACACTGTCCGATGCACAATTTGGATTTAGAAAAGGAAGATCTACTGTTGATGCATTATTTGTGTTGTTAACCGTTATTCAGAAATATGTAAACGAGAATAAAAGGTTGTATTGTGTATTTGTTGACCTTAAAAAAGCATATGACTGTATTTATAGAAATGCATTGTGGTTAAAAATATATAACCAGGGAATTCAAGGTAAAATGTGCAGAATAATAAGAGATATGTATTTAAAGATAAAGTCTTGTGTCAGGTCTTGTCAAACTTATTCTGAATTCTTCGAATATGCTGTAGGTTTACGTCAAGGGGAGGTAATCTCTCCAATCTTATTTTCTCTATTTCTTGAAGACTTAGAGTTGTTTTTGCAACAAGATATAAATTCTGGTTTAAAGATAGGTGATATTGTTTTAATGTTACTACTTTTTGCTGATGATATGGTTATCCTTGGAAATTCACCAGAAGAAATACAGAGTAGCCTCGATTTGTTAAATTGTTATTGTAAAAAATGGAGTCTTGAAGTGAATACGCTTAAAACTAAAGTTATGGTTTTTAGGAAAAGAGGTAGACTATTACCAAATGAGGAATTCACTTATAATAACAGTAAATTAGAAGTAGTTGATGATTTTAATTATTTGGGTACCGTGTTTAATTATACTGGTAATTTTTCACTTAACCAAGAACAATTAGTTGGTAAAGCTTTGAAAGCCCTTAATGTTTTATTAGTAAATTGTCGTAAATATAAACTTAAACCTAAATTACTTTGTCAACTTTTTGATGCATTTGTTGGCTCAGTCTTGGGTTATGCATCGGAAATATGGGGCTTTAGTAAGTCTAAAGAAATTGAAAGAATACACTTAAAATTTTGTAAGAAAATATTAAATGTTAAAGTAAGTACTTGTACAGCTGCTGTATACGGTGAATTAGGACGTTATCCTTTGTATATTTCACGATATGTTAAAATTGTTGAGTATTGGTTTAAGTTGTTAAATACTGATAATATTATATTGAAACAGGTTTATAATATGGCCTATGACGAGTGTGTTAATGGCAAAAAGAACTGGTTATCTAATGTTAAAACGTTACTGTATGAATATGGTTTCAATTGGGTATGGGATAACCCTGATACAGTTGTTTGTAGGTCATTTGTATTAGTATTCAAACAAAGAATAATCGATTGTTTTTTGCAAAAGTGGTATGCAGATAAACAAAATTCTGGTGTCTTAGATTTGTATAACAATGTGAAAAATCATTTTCATTATGAAATATACTTAGATGTATTGCCATGCGATTTAAGAAGTTTAGTAAGTAGAATAAGGTTATCGTCACATTCTCTAAGAATTCAAGCAGGTCGGTATGGTATCAATAGGATTGAAAGAAATGAACGTTTTTGTCAATATTGTAATACTGAAGATATTGAAGATGAGTTTCATTTCATTCTAAAATGCCCATGTTACTCCGATATAAGGAGGAAATACATAGCTCAATATTATTGTAATAGACCAAGTATGTTTAAATTCATCGAATTATTGCAAACTGAAAACAAAATGATTCTTTTAAAATTGGCTTTATATCTCAAATGTGCGATGTCACATAGAATATCTATAACGCATGTGTGAACACTTTATAGATCATCCTCTTTAGAGCTGATATAAATCATATACTTTGTATGTTACACGTGATTTAATTATGTATTTTGTAATTATTGTATATATATTATGATGATGTACTTAACGTACAAGTCAATAAAAGTATGTTCTGTTCTGTTCTGTTCTATAATGTGCATTTCGCTAAAACATCAGCATAAAATACGCTTAATTAATTGGTTTGTTTTTCTTTTGTTGTTTCGTGTTCGATATATGCCAATGTCATTCGTTTTGTTTTTGTTTCTTTCCCTTTCTTATGGCGATTTTATCAGTCAAATTGTCTGATTAGAGTGGCGAAAATCGCCATAGCTAATTAAAGATTATATAAACACCATTAATGTTTTTAATATAAAAAACAGTTATTTCCAATTAACGACAAATCGTGTAACAACTTAGATTACGTAATATTGCATAATAATATTTAGTACATCTAATTTTATAGTGCTTTATTCTATATCAGTTTCAATATGCAATTAAAGGAAATTAATATGTGTTACATAATATTACAATGTTTCATGCAATATTACATGTCTACAAATTGAACTTTAAACATATTCACACCCTTGTGAATAAAAAGTCACTTTGTGGCATTTATCGACTCTACACCCACTAGTTGTTTGTTACTTACTTCCCAGAATAAACAATGCGCTTAAACAGAGATTTATGTCACTAAATTGACAAATAAACGTTAATAACATAACATTATATAGAAACGCATACGGATCGTTTGTACGTGTTAATGTATTTGTAAAAATTCATTTAGTATACGTGATTATATATTGTATATACATTAACGTTGTATATGTATTGTATTTATCTGCAGATAGAGAAACATATAAAACATTAACTAAAAACGAGAGAGAGAGAGGGAGAGAAGAAATCGATGCTCGCAAACAGTTTGACTTCCTGCAAAGTATTTGTACTTCATCTTCTTAAATATATTATAATAGTGAATTATTCAGAGTCGTCTTTACTAAAAGTCGTCATTCTCATTATAACCTCTGATTCGCGTTGGTTCTTACAGAACACTGCAAATACTTTCTTTTGCAATTCATTTTCGATCACAGTCATCAGACTAGTTTCAAAATGAAATGCTTTGCAATGATTCTTAGCCCTCCATAACTGATTTTGTGTATGGTGTTTTACGTCATTTCAACACAATCGTGTACGGTTATATATGACGGTCGATTATGTTTATGATAGAGGCAGACCACCCACTTTTCCTGGGTAGGACAAGTACTGTACACCTTCCGCCATCCGTAAGAATCGACACGGATTGAGATTTAGCCATTAGTGCCAACCTAAACTGCTCTCTGACCGACAGGTTATCATTAGCTTTCAGTTACAAGAACACCATTGAACACGGTGCCAATTCCAGTATTGACATGATTTTAGCTGCTACATCCTCCTAGATTCACAACATCTCCTGCTTGTAATGACAACGTTACTATCATTGTAGTAGATTCACGGTAATAGTATGCTTAACTGAACGTTTTGTTTGAATCATTCTGTCGAATGGGCTAATTATATTTAGCGGAACGGAACGAAACGGAACGGAACCGGTTCTGGGGTACCAATTGGGGAAATCCACTTTTTTGTATGAATGTCTCAAACTTGTGCTTTTCTCTCTCTTTTAATACGACTTTAATAAATATATGATCTATATTATTAAACACTAAACTAAATCTATTCTAGTTTGTGTTGTTTGTTTAAATCTTCTTGTTCCGTTCCGTTTCGCTAAATATAACTATTATATTTGGCGGAACGGAACGGAACAAGAGATTTTCATTCCGAAGCATAAAGCTGTAGGTAAGATATAAAGAGATGTTGATGTATGTTTTAAAACTGTTCTCATCATATCTATTGTTATATTCTATTTGTTTGTGTACCAGAGCATCCCAAAAATACAATTTATAAAGCGCTTCATACATGTATATATGTGTATCAGGTTATGCCCTGATACAGTCAAAGTATTAGAACAGTGAGCGTCAGAAAACGAAACAATTATATATATGTATAAAGGTATAAATACAAATTGGGGAAAACAGCTTTATTGTATGAATGTCTCCAAATGTGTGTTTTTTTCATCTTATAATCTGACTTTATATAATCTATATAATCAAACAAAACATATTAAAATTAAAAAGCAAAACAATATACGTATCGCTCATGTTCGTTTTGTGTTGTGTGTTGATCTTGTTCCGTTCCGTTCCGCCAAATATAATTCTCCGGGGGGATAGTTATATTTAGCGGAACGGAACGAAACAAAACATTGTAACCAAATTTGCCGTGGCCGGTCGTGGCCAGACAGGTCCCCATGGGAGTGTTAACGGCTCTCGAAGTTTGGACACAGGGTGCGACTACTGACTACTGATTGTTATAGGGGTCAAGCTAGGACATGCTTAAATTATGTTTAACTATATTTTATCAATATCAAAATGCAATACTGTTAGTCTAATGTGATGTGTTTGAACAGCCAATGGTCGCGGTACATGCACGTGGCAGCAGTCCATCCGACGGAAGAAGTTATAAGTGTAGTTTATGTGTCAGATAGTGTACTGCTTTTACATCAGTGAGCAGAAAAAAGACAAAGCAATTATATGATTGTATAAAGGTATAAATATAATAAGAAGAATGACAATAGTGAAAATTATTATCGTAATCATTATTATATATTATCACTATTTTATTTGTGGTCTGTGTTGAAATTATCTTGTTTCGTTCCGTTCCGCTAAATATAACTAACCCCCTGGATAATTATATTTAGCGGAACGGAACGAAACAAGTCAATTGTATTCCACAGTATAAAGCTATATTTATGATATGAAATGATGTTGATATGTGCATTAAAGGTTTACCCGTCATGCATTTCTTTCTATTATTCTAATCTTCCTTTTTTTTTCATGTTCCAAGGGCTTTCCAAATATAAGCATTTATATTTAAGACTTCACATGTGTATTTTATGCAGCAAACTTTGTCCACAGTCCTGATACAGCCGAGTTTTACAACAGTGAGCAGAAAAAAATACGAAACAATTATATGCACGTATGAAGGTATAAATATAATAAGAATAATGACAAAAGTGATAAGTATTATCGTAATCATTATTATATATTATCACTATTTTGTTTGTGTTCTGTGTTGAAATTATCTTGTTTCGTTCCGTTCCGCTAAATATAACTAACCCCTTGGATAATTATATTTAGCGAAACGGAACGAAACAAGTCAATTGTATTCCACAGTATAAAGCTATGTTTACGATATGAAATGGTGTTGATATGTGCATTAAAGGTTTACCTGTCATGCATTTTTTTCTATTATTCTAAGCTCTTTTTTTCATGTTCCAAGGGCTTTCCAAATATAAGAATTTATGTTTAGGACTTCATATGTGTATTTTATGCAGCAAACTCTGTCCACAGTCCTGATACACCGAGTTTTACAGCAGTGAACAGAAAAATACGAAACAATTATATGCACGTATGAAGGTATCAATATAATAAAAATAATGACAAAAGTGATAATTATTTTCGTAATCATTATTATATATTATCACTATTTTGTTTGTGGTCTGTGTTAAAAGTATCTTGTTTCGTTCCGTTTCGCTAAATATAACTACCCCTCTGGATAATTATATATTTAGCGGAACGGAACGAAACAAGTCAATTGTATTCCACAGTATAAAGCTATGTTTACGATATGTAATGATGTTGAATTATGTGCATTAAAGGTTTACCCGTCATGCATTTCTTTCTATTATTCCAATCTTTTTTTTTTCATGTTCCAACGGCTTTCCAAATATAAACATTTATATTTAAGACTTCATGACATGTGTATTTTATGCAGCAAACTCTGTCCACAGTCCTAATACAGCCGAGTTTTACAACAGTGAGCAGAAACAAATACGGAACAATTATATGCACGTATGAAGGTATAAATATAATAAGAATAATGACAAAAAAGATAAGTATTATCGTAATCGTTATTATATATTATCACTATTTTGTTTGTGTTCTGTGTTGAAATTATTTTGTTTCGTTCCGTTCCGTTAAATATAACTGACCCCTTGGATAATTATATTTAACGGAACGGAACGAAACAAGTCAATTGTATTCCACAGTATAAAGCTATGTTTACGATATGAAATGATGTTGATATGTGCATTAAAGGTTTACCCGTCATGCATTTCTTTATATTATTCTAAGCTGGTTTTTTTTCATGTTCCAAGGGCTTTCCAAATATAAGAATTTATGTTTAGGACTTCATATTTGTATTTTATGCAGCAAACTCTGTCCACAGTCCTGATACACCGAGTTTTACAGCAGTGAGCAGAAAAATACGAAACAATTATATGCACGTATAAAGGTATCAATATAATAAGAATAATGACAAAAGTGATAATTATTATCGTAATCATTATTATATATTATCACTATTTTGTTTGTGGTCTGTGTTAAAAATATCTTGTTTCGTTCCTTTCCGCTAAATATAACTACCCCTCTGGATAATTATATTTAGCGGAACGGAACGAAACAAGTAAATTGCATTCCACAGTATAAAGCTTTATTAATTAACTGAACTATGTTAACCGTGCTTTACTATAAATTCCACACATAATACGACACAAACTCGGCAAATATGAACCGGAGGTCGGACAATATAAACAAAAAGGCCAATACGAAAACTCTCCAATACAAGCTTAAGTAACGTCATTCCCGTTAAGTGACGTCATTGACGCTCGCTTATCAACTTATAAATTAAATTAATTAACGCTACTATAAATAAACGCAAATCATGTAAAAATAATATTATAATAAAATTCTACTGTAGTGGAAGTTAGTTAACAAAATTGTCATTATTAAGTGTTTTCATATTGTCCGCGTAATTGGTCCTCGGACTGTCATGTTGGCTTTCGGCCAACAATGATACAGTCGAAGTATTAGAACAATGAGTGACATAAAACGAAATAAGTATATATATGTATTAAGGTATAAATATGATATAATAAAAAGCAATGCTTTTAATACTTATAGTTATTATCCTAATCATTATTATAAATTGTCACTATATAGTTTGTCCTCTATTTTGAAATTATCTTGATCCGTTCCGCTAAATATAAATATCCCCCTGGATAATTATATTTAGCGAAACGGAACGGAACAAGAGACTTCTATTCCACAGCATAAAGTTTATTTACAATACAAAATGATGTTGACATATGCTTTAAAACTGTTTACATCATGCATGGATTTTTTTATATTCTACGCTATTTGTTATTGTTATATACTATTTTGTTCGTGTACTTTGCAAATATAAGTACCTCATAGACATGGATTATGTGTCAGGTTGTGCCATGATAGTCAACATTTTACAGCGGCACAAGACGGTGAAACAGTAATGTGCTTGAATAAAGATATAGATAAATACAATGCTTTAAACACGTATGGTTAGTATCATAATTATTATTATATATTATCACCATATTGTTGCTATTTTGAAATTATCTTGTTCCGTTCCGTTCCGCTAAATATAACTACCCCCCTGGATAATTATATTTAGCGGAACGGAACGGAACAATACAATTTTATTCCACAGCATAACGCTATATTTACGATATAAAATGATGTTGATATGTGCTTTAAAACCTTTTTCATCATATAGTATGTCTATTATTCTACACCGTTTGTTCATGTTCCAAGGGCTTCCCAATGATAACCATTTATAAAGCACTTTATAGATATAGTTTGTGTGTCAGAATTTATTCTGGTTAAAGTATAAGTAATGAAGACAGAACATTTAATCACTTTTTGTTGAAATTACCTTGTTCAGTTCCGTTTCACTAAATATCAATATCCCCTGGATTATGTTTAGCGAAACGGAACAAAAGCCATTTGCATTCCGCAGCATACACTGCCCAACTGACAATATATAAAACGATGTTGATATGTGCTTTCAAACCATTCTCGGCATACATTATTTCTATAATAATTCAGAACTGTTTGTCCGCGTTTCAAGGTTGTCCCAAAAATAAACACTGCATAGGTGTGGTGTATATTGTGAGCAAGGCTATGCATGGTAGTCAAAGGGAAGGAACAACAAGCTGCAAAAACATGAAACAATTTTAATACATATATAAAATAATTGATACATATATAAAATAATGACAATAGTGATTTTTATAGATATTATCATATATGTATCAGTTTACATTTTTAGTTTTGTTGACGTATGGCGTCATTTGATAAAAGATACTCTGCACGATTCCACAGTTTCGTAACAATTGAAATGGGTAACGAATTAAGATGTTCCTTGCAGTCTTGAGGCTGTACAGTTAGTTTTGTGGTGTTCGCTGATCGAGGGACTGTTTCTTCTAACCTGCAACTGAGCACCTTATTTGTGTGATTCCTTCTCTGAAATTATGTCATTGTTTTCCACTGATAGTTGGAAAATGCATATGTTTGTAGTGAATCCGTTAATCAATATTCCCCACCACCGTAGAAAGCTTTCAACATTTCATTTTCTTGAGGTTTTACAACATTTTCATACACTAAATCATGCACAGCCGACTGGTCAACAAACTGTCCGCCAATGGCTTCTTAGAACATTGTTTATTGATTCAGCTCTCTGATTGTCGAACTTATTAGGGGGATTGCCCAACCCTGCATTAATTCTGAATCTTTACCCATTGATTTGAGAAGTGTATCTTTCATTGACCTAACTCTCAATCGATTTGATTCTATATAGTTTTTAAATGACTTCGGCCATGTTGATGACACACTTCTATATTCAGCTTCATAATCTGCTGATCCTATGTCGACTAGTCCTGGTTTCCTTATTCCGTCTTTTCCCGATCCAAGTATTTCTGTTAATATGGTGTTTGCATGTTCTTTGATTGTCGGGTCTTTATTTAATTCAGCCAGCATATCATCTTTCACATGGTTAAAACATCGTAACTTAATGCTGTTTTCGTTGGTGTTCACACACTCTATCGGGAAAATGTTTTCAAACCCCATTTCTAAAGCTAACTCCCCATCGGTGCCATATATCAATTGATTTATTCCACATACTTTTATTTGGTTTGCCAAGTACCTGTAGTCTTCTTCTTGTCTACCTGTGCTTGTCATCATGCCAGCAAATATTGTCGTATGCCTTTGTTATTTTTGTGCACGAAATGTGGATGCGGGAAACTTAAAAACGTAGTGTAAAAGGGGCCCACTTTATACGTCATATCAATTCCTAACTGTGATTTTATAGTACTGGATGGGTTGCAAAATGATTTTAACCAACATAAACAGTTATCAGTTATGGCAAATGTATTAGGATGGATTCTTTGTTGCTTGAAACGAAACGAAAAATCAAATTTTTTTAGAAATTTACCGGCATCCATGTTTGCTACCAATTTTTAAAAGTTCGGCTCTACTACAGGTCTAGTATTTCGTGATCTTTTTTTATCTTCAAGTTTACTTTTTATATTAGAGCACTGACGTCTATCTCTTGGTCCGTCGCTTTAGGATAGCATACTTAAAGGACCTTCTTGTTTATCTTCAATTATGTGAATTACTTTTATTTGTTTTTGGTGGTTCATGAGATAACAACTCCTTTTCCCGAATAATAACTGATGGTTTCGTCCTGATGTAGGTTCTTTTTCTATCTTTCGAATTTCCGTGCGCCTGATTTGATCTTGACACTATTCCAACATATTGTATAACTGTATATTTTGCGATGCCATCACAGGAGTACACTCTACTTATTATTCTTGTAAATTTCCCCAGTCCTAACTTGTCCTCTCTCTCACTATATAATCGCTTTATGGTGTGAATATGTTTCTTAGATAGCAGAGGGTTGTCCTCTGCTAATCACTTCCTACATATAGTTCTCTTTATTATGATTTTATTGTTCAGAATTTGAACAACTGTTGAGGATGAGTGGCTGATGTACGATCCACTATCATCGCATGACAGGTCCTTCTCACAAACTTTTGTAAATCAATGATAAACACCGAATTTGTCTGCGGTTGTGGAACACGTATGCATAGACGTTTATCATCTATATTTGCAAAGGCACACATATTAAGAATTTCTGATACATCCAACCTTTTACCTTTCTGTTTAAAAACCGGAAAAAACTGTTCACCGCCTGTGTCTGAAACCAAAAGATTGTCAATTGTATTATTGAGCACTAATTCGTTACTATGTTTGGGAACATTCTTTGCAATAAAACATTGTGTAATCGATCAAATGGACTTGAACTGGGAACCAGGGGGTCAAAATGGTAGTTGCCGAAAGTAGTCCCATACACAGTTGACAGTAGTGTTATTTGAGATGCTGTGTGAATGGATGCACGTCCACAGGTAGTGTAGATTAATATTTGTGTGTAGAGAGTAGATTCCCAGATATTTTGCTGCAAGAATCAGGTTAATCAGAGCTGAGGCAAGTGAATGACACTACTTTTTGTGAGGTAAGATTTGTTTGTGTTCTTCGTCAGATTTGACCTGAATTCGTCATAATCGATACCTACTTTCACTTTGAGCAAAATTCTGAAGTTGAAAGCGGAAATGGAGATTGATTTTTTGCTATGTCTGTGATGTGCTGACTTTGAAGATGATTTACTGACAGTTTCAAGTATGAAGGAGTATGATGGCATGTGTGACACCATTTTAGGTTATAATGTAAGTCTATGGGAAATTAATGGTGGTCCAGTTCCAAATGGAAACATACAATATATAGCGGAAATACCCATTATGCGTTTCTTTTTCTTTTCAGTAGATTATTAAACGCAAACCATTAAATGTAGTACGCAAGAGGCGCCGTCTTTGCGTGTGTCGCTCATTTCTCCTACATGCGTGCGTGCGTGCATATGTGTGTACTTCTAAGGTTTATTGCTCCTCCGCCAATCAAACCGGTAGGATGCCCTAGGGTTATAGGCAAAAGAGACACTGGACGTAAGCCAAACTTATGCTATCTCAGATTTGTCAGACACGTTCACCAGAAAGCAAGAATGATTGGAACAAGTTATTGACCTTTTTGAAATTAAAATACATGGTATATATCGTACACTTTTATGTCAAATACGTCTCTTAGACGACAAATAGTGGTCACTTGGGCCTCGGATTAGGTCATCAACATAGACAGTTTATTAATAGTTAGATTTGTTATACACACTTTATGAATACTCACTACATGTTATATTAACAAGTTAAACCAGTTTAAATAAGCCAAGGCGTATGCAATATCTTGTTCAGTGCGTAATAATTTGACTAGCCACTTTGATTACACGGCTCTCTCCCTAGCCAGCAAACAATTACTTGTGATTTATGTCTATTTAATGACCGGTATTCCTTACGGTCTATTTAATGACAGCATGCGTTCATTTTTACAGTTTGGTACCTCATTCAACTAGGATATTGAAACGGTCAGTGTGTTGACTGACCGGTCTGTAGACAAAAATCACATAGGGTAAAAATAACAACTCTTCTGCTATTTGAGAGACATTTGACTTTGCAATTTGAATAATATAAAAAGTATTAGAGAGGTGTTGTGATTATCTTATTGTTAAAGAGAGCCATTAGTTGAACGAAAGTTTAAGACAAATCATTGATCAGATCACATAAGCGTTTATGAAAATTAAGTGTTACATATTTTTATGATTGATCATTTAAAATGTTTGTTTCTGGGGTGTAAGTATTTTTTAGAGTTAATGTAATTATAAGAATGTACACTATGTAAAGACTGTTGATATTAAAAAATAGCAACTTAAAGCTGTACAGTCCCTATTTTAACTGGTAATAACTCATGAATATGAATGAGTCACGTGTGAAGTAGTTTCAAATCGACGAACACTCCAAAAGTCGGTATATAAGGAAAATCGATACGTAAAATTTCACATTTTTATTTAGCCTCCGTACAAGTAACATCGATAAATATACGGCTCCAGAATATATGTGATAACAAATAGTTGCCCAGAACGGGATTTGAACCACAGCCTTGCACTTGTAAGAGTTGAAAAATGTACGCTGAACCTCTAGACCACTGCTATTTATTAGTATTTTGTAGCAATTTTAACACTAAATAGGCATTAGATAATAACAAGAGCGCGCACACAAACTCGTCAAGCGCTAAATAACAAGTCGAGATATGGTTGATTTGAGGCGAGGTATGTTTCATATTGATAAGATACAGTATTACACCAGGCAATGTTAATTTACACGTGCGACAATATGGACTGCAGATTTAACAATCCATCTTTAGTTGCGTTCAAATATATGTTAAGTTATTTTGCCTCATAATATATGGTAGTTAGTATACTATTTTCTCAAGAAGCGTTATAGTTCAGTGGATAGAGCACAGGACTTGAAATCAGAAGGTCGTGTGTTCCCTATAGCTTAAATATTTTGAGAATCCAAACTATATAGACACAATATTAACGGTTTTAACCAGCCAGGCTATATCCTAAAACTGGAGCGTCGAATTAGGAGTTACCAACACGCATATTCAATCATGTGTATTCTAAGAACCGGTTAATATATTTTTACTTTTGATCAGCACATATGCATGGGAGGGGGGAGTGCCAAACTTTTTGAAAAAGATATTTGACATTCAAAAACAGTATGTTTCAATTATTTGGGGGGGCCAAACGTTCTTGAGCGCTAACCATTTTGTTTTCAAATTAATGGGTGAGTGGGGGTGTGGTGTGGTGTGGGTGTGGGTGGGGGTGGGGTGTGCGTACTCATCGTAGCTTTGCGAAACATTAAATGGGACGCTAAAACTAGAGTCTAGAAGTTGATATAGTCTTTCAATATTAAAAATAATCATATTACAGCTTACAAAAACACCATTGACTGTGCATGACGATTAGTAAAAGTAAAGTCTACAACATACCTTGAGCTTTTGTTGTGTTTTTTTTCTTTAGGCTGTTTCTTCTTTTCGGTATTTTGCAACACTTTTCTTATAATATTAAAACAAGCACGTACAAACCCTCATTTAGTTTTAACACACACGAAGACTAATACGGATTATCCTCCGCTGTTAAGTTTTGCAGACTCTCTATTGAAGGTTCCTGCATCGAACTGTTCTGTAATTAAAACTAAAGGGCCAGAATCAAGAATGAGCTATCCATAAATCTCAGCATGTGACATCATTGACACTGGCCAGTTTGATGCTTATCTGCAATTCAAGGTTAATGTAAAGCCTGCTAACAGCGCAATCAAATCTTATTGTTGAACATAGTGACTGAATTGTATTCTACGACATATTTTGTTCTTACACTACTCTTAATAGGCTTCATCTGTACAAATATTCCGACTTTTTTTTTATTTATTAATTATAACAAAGTTTGGTTAAATTTATAAGACTCCAATCTTGCTAAGTTAAGTTTGGTAAACCCCCAATCCCATTTAAGTTTTTTAAATGTGAGTCAAAGATGATGGAAAGGTGTGACCCGATAGACATTTATGCGTTGATATTATAAAACAAACAAACAATATCAGTAGCCTTCACAGCATTTTGATAAAATTCAAGTTTTGCTAAAGAAAGAAATCTTGGAAAAAAAAGACTAGTTTTTGTCTTGTATGTTGGAAACGTAACTTTGTTAAACGTGTTTAGAGTTATAATTATATTTTATTTTGGCCGGTTTAAATCGTTCAAATTCCTTGATGCATAGGTCCCATTTTTACGAGGGAAGTGTTGTCAAAAACTATTTGAAAATACGTTCCTGTTTTGTTTGAAACAAATTCGATACAGCGTTGAAAACAGCATCAAGTTTACTATGTAATTTGACTGTATTTGAGAGTCTCGCATAAGCATGGTATTTAAAACAATCAAGCTTGTGAATTAACTCGAGAGATAAATAAACAAAAGTTAACTGAAAACAGACTGATTGAGAAAAGAGTTAAAGGGAATGTAAAGACACAGCCAAACCATCTTTACTATTGAGAGTTCGGAAACAACTTCAATAAGGTTGAAAGAATTATCAAAATCGGGCGATACAAAGAACCATTTGAAAGTTCTGTTGAACCGTCATTTTGAGATCTATGACATCACAGTTCTAAATGATCATATATGGAATATTCATAAATGAAAAATTACGGATTAATAGACAATTTTTTTTACAGAAACTGTATGAAAAATATGTATACTTAATGGCAATAATGCTTTTTATGACCAGTAAATGATTTTTCATTTATTTGCACAGATACTCTTTGCTTTAAATGCTATTTATCAATATTCCATATACATCGATTTGGAACTATGACGTCATAGTTCTCTCATATCCGTTTTAAAACAACTTTCAAAGGGTCGTGTCTTTTTTGTTTATCCCAAAATACAAACGAGCGAGGTCATATTGACTTATTTTAGACTCACTCAATAACAACAGCCGGGGCGTAGCTAGACCTTTCTTGATGTGCAGGACCGACTTTTTCCCCGGAAAATTTTGAAAACGTAGGACGTCTCTGGCGCGTTTTGTTGTTTTGCTAATTGTGTGTTTTGTCGTCACGTATATACATTTTAATGGATATTTGAAGTGTCACGGAGCATTAGGGTAAGTGTTATTCTGTGTAGAGCTAACATTACGGTCTATGTGAAAATAATGGTGGTCCAAATCCAGCTGGGGTGCGACTGTAACTGGATTTTTTTTGCTGGTAAATTATGGAAATTATAATGCGGAAAATGCTAGTTTATCTGCGGTCGATATAAACAATAGTTTGAGAGAGTTATTAGTAAAGTCAGAGGACAGAAGGCAGATTTAAATTCGCTAAAGGAGGAAGTTTGTGACAATTCCCTGACAGTGGCCTCAGAGTTGAAAAAAATCAAGACGGAACACGATTTGAAATGGAGGTACAAGATATAGTACGATTCGGTTTTAAGATTCAGGCTCCCCGCAACCTTATATACCTCGACAGAGTTCTTGTCGTGGCTACGGAGGAACAAATCTTCAACGAGGAGTCGGGCCTTGCTTCGCCTGTGGAGACGCAATTCATATCCGACAGTTCTGTCCTTACACTTTAGCTAGAAGTGTGCAACAACCTGAACAACCCACCAAAACGTGAGACGGCCTGCACTGGGGAAAACCCGAATATCGAAGATAAGTATTCTAATTTTAGAATAATCAGTTCCAATAAAGACAGGTTTACCGATAATTACTATGAATACAAACAAGGACAGAGAGACATAATTGTTAAAAATAGGTTACGAAAACACATTGGGTTTTGGAAAAATATTGGTGCAAATCAATTTATTTTAGAGACAATATTACAAGGATATAAAATTCCAAATGTGTTTTGCAAAACAATGTCTGCTTGAATGGTTGCTCATCGACAGTGGTATTGGTTTCGTCACGAATAGTCAATGATTCTCAACGATGCCTGTTTACATGGATTTTGAATGTAAATGGTAATAATTTTGCTTTTTAGAGAGTTTTTCACCCGAAATACATCATTATATATGCCAATATGAGTAAATTAATTATGTTTAATAAAAGTGTTTTGCATAGTTTCTATATCAGTATATAAACAACATTTTATACATCAATCTATAAAATGAAATAAATCTTAAAAACTTCAAAACTTATAGCACTTTAATGCATTATGCTTTATCAAAACATGTATACAAACCAGTAGAAAATAATACTTAGTTCATATTGTTTGTCATAGGGTTAAAAAGAACTGTTTAAAAAAAATGCATGTCATTGTTTCTCCCTGAATGTGTCCGGAGTCTCGACGACAACATTTTTAATGTAACGGTTACTCAACGACGATTTTCTCTTTTCAGAATCTAAACAGTAGATGCAAGCGCTGTTCTTTGTGGTTTTCATCAAGTACACAAGCGGTAACACATTGTATTGAAACCTATAGGGACAGGAAAATAGCAATACATAGACGTCTGCAGTTCCATTTAACGTACACGGAAATGATACATAGTGTGATTCATACCAACTTTTAATATAAGTCTATGTGCGTACTGTAGGAGTCCATGGTGTCCGCGCATACCATGGTGTCCGCGGATACTATGGCGTATGAAGAAAATGGTGTCCGCAAGGCAATTGTGTCCGTAGAGGGTGTCTCAGCGTTATGTGATCGAGTGTAAGGTGGTAGTCTAACGTACTGGGTGGAGAAATAATGACTGAATTAGTAAATTGAATTAAATTGAATCTTGTTTATTGGTTCATTAACACCATTAGAGCCGACCCAGAGAGAGGGGAATGAATCAGTTAGTCACTATTTCACCATTCAATATTTTATAATACCACATTCTACTCTCTCTGGGGCGGCTCTAAATAACCTATAATATGTTGATGAGCCGTTAAACAAGATTCAATTCAATTCAATTTCCTCATTTATTCATCATTTCACCACTCACAAAACTGTAATACTACCGTCCTCTCTCTCTGGGGCGGCTTTAAATAACATATAATGTGTTAATGAACCATTAAACAAGATTCTATTTAATTCGATTTACTCATTCAACCATTATGTCTCCACCCAATACGTTAAAATACCACCTTACACGCGATCACATAACGTTGAGACGCCTCATGCGGACACAATGGCCGGCGCGGACACCATGGCCTCCTACACGTACACTTAACTGCCTATTATTCCAAAATGTGATATCATCAAATGATGCTATTAATAAAAACCAATACGGCTTTCCATACATCAATTCATGCGGCTTGTGTAGGCTAGTATTAATATCAATTGTGTATGCTATGGTCTTTGTGTAGGCTAGAGTCCTTGTGTAGGCTAGGGTCAAAGACTATTGCTACGCTGCTAAATCTTCATATATCCGTCATACCCATCATATTATTATTATTGTTTTAATAGTCCATATGTATGCTATTGTAGTGTAACCATCATACTACAAGTTTGTATTCACTGGTGTACTCGTGCTGAAATGAAATTTGGAAATCGACGAACACGATAAATACAAAATATATTGCAGTCTCGGGATGATTGAGACTGTTCATGAACGGTAGTGAACAATGCTTGCTACGATTTATGCCCTCTAGCCCCGGTTTGAGTATTAACATTAGCCTTTCGATTTATTAATCCAGTATCATTTTGACTTCAAACCTACTTGCATATATTTAAATACAATGTTGATTGTTCGACTTTTCTTCGTTATTCTATCATTGGTTTGCATATATTACTTATGAGATATAATCAACAGTTAGTAATATGCAAAAAATAAAAGGCCTTTTACTATTCTTATAATTATATTTTATAATCACTTTCAAATTCCATAGATGTACTAACATCTACTTCCTTTATGCTTATGGAAGATCCTTCCTCAAAAGAAAGCTCCATCGCACTCTCAAATCTACTGGTAGCTACGAATCTCTCCATTAATCAACTCTGTAATTGTTGTAGAAAATCCGTGACACTGTAATGGAGAAACCGTGACATTATAATTACAATCGTCAGACACCGTGACAGATATATACAATGGCATTGTTATGCCGAATAACTGCATAATACAGACAGTATTGACTTTTCGTTCCGCAACCGTGACATAATCCATTTGCACTGATACCGGGTTTACCCCCAGTGAAGCTATTACTGACTTACTGGAGAGAGGTTTAATTCAGAAATGTGAACAAATGCCTACTGTTGTCAATCCGTTATCTGTTTCGATTCAAAATAATGAGAGAAAAAACGTTTGATCTTAGACTTAAGAGCCGTTAATAAACATATTTAGAAACAGTCAATGAAGTACGAAGATCTGAGACTGGCATTGACTTATATGGAGAAAGATGACTGGATGATTAAAAAGAGTATGATAATGGACCTTTAGAAACGGCCGAGCACGACACATACGAAATATTGCAGTATTGGTTTGATTGAGACTGTTCATGAGTGGTAGTGAAATATGCTAGCTACCGCTAGTTTGATATTCATTCAGCTAATCATTTCATAGATATTTGTTTACCACATACAGACTATTTAGGTTTCTCTTGGCCAAACAGTGATGGAGAGGTATGCTGGTGTTACCGTTTGGTTTATCTTCAGCTCCCTATATTTTTAGTAAATTGACGCGACCTTTAGTTGCTAAGTGGAGAGGTGAATGTAAACGGGTGATTATGTTTCTGGATGATGGGTTCGGTGTGGGAAAGATCAGGCTTGTACTCAGATTATATCTGAACAGATTAAACAAGATCTGATTGAATTGGGTTTCATACCTACAACAGATAAATCTCTATGGGTCCCGGTTCAAGTTCTGCAGTGGCTCGGTGCCATTCTGAATTCTGTGGAATATACGATTTGCATTCCACAGTGTAGAATTAAGAAAAACAAGCGTACTTTAAATGAACTCATTTTAAAGTATAACTAGCGGGTTCCGATAAGAATAGTTGCTAGCTTTGTTGGACAACTCATTTCAATGAATATCGTTATAGGTAACGTGTCGCAAATCATGACGCGATATCGAAACATGAATATAGTCATGGCTCCAACATCGAACTACTATATTAAATTTTCAGCACAAAGTATTGAGCAATTGCGTTTTTGGGAATTTCACAGAGTTAGAGAGGTGAAGTCTGTGCTCGAAAATAGTTTATAGCGAGCAACACGAGGTTGGCGGTTATGAGGTTAATACAATAAACGGTGTTTCACATGACATGTAGGTTCCAGATGAAATGTCCAAGTCATCTTCATGGGGGGAATTGTCAGGTGTGTGTAGGATTTTAATCTCACCAGCCGTGAGTCTAGAGAATCAACGAGTTACATGGTTTACCGACAATGTGGCAGTGAGTAGCATAGTGCAAATTGTTCTATGAAACGAGAGTTAGAAGATGTAGCGATGCACATATTTGGCATCTGTTGTAATCGTTTAGTTCACTTAGAATTAAAATGTATTCCTCGTGAGCAAAACGAGAGAGCAGATTATTTGTCTCGTATTATTGAAAAAGATGGCTGGAGAATCTCTTATGTTATTTTGAACATGATACAAAGTAGGTAGGGAAAATATAATGTAGATTGGTATGCTTCTGAGCATAAGGCCAAACTGCCTGTATTTTACACTCAGTTTTGGTGTAAGAGATCGTCTGCAGTATACATACGATTGCGGAAACGATTTTGGTTTATATGTTTCACCTATCATTTTAGTCCATAGAGCACTCAGAAAAAATGAAAGCTGTACAGCAAAAGGAATAATGATTTCTTTGCTGGTAAATTATGAAAATTATAGTGACGACAATGTTAGTTCATAATTACTCCAGCTTGGGAATCGGCTAACCTTTGGCCTCTGTTGTGCCCACGTAAGGGGGTTATTTCATTTTCCGTTAACGACTGCATTTAACTTCCCACAAGTAAAGAATGTTATACAACATGCACAAATGGTGTTGGCATGCTCTGGATCGAAGTTTTAAAATTCAACATGTTAGCGTTACATATAGATTTGTATTTATACGAAAGATTATTATGTGTGGGAATTGTATTTAATAAAAGAACGGTTGTCTTTCTTCAGTCAGGTTTTCGGCGGTGTTGCATTTAGACCGCTGTGGTAGACGGACACGTCTGGGGGATTATACACAAGAAAAATGTTCTGACATGTGCCACATATGTGTTACTTTCTTATTATTTGCATGTTTCTTTCATATATAAATCATATGTACCACATACATTTTTCATGTTAAAGTTATATACCTGTGCCACGTATGAAATGTATGTATTTCATATGAAACTATTATGCATAAAATACATAGAGTATTTTTTATTTTTTTTGCAGAATATTGTAAGAAGATTAACAACATGTTTAAGTTTTTGCTAATTTTATTTAATAAAAAATATTTTCACATGTATTACATATGTGTTACTTTCATATGAACTTCATGTCTAGATATTTGTCCTGTGTATTATGACCTGAGCAATGTGCACATTATGCAGGTTGGGTGACGTTTTGTTTCACAATTAAGAGTTATGTATATATTTTCACTGAAAAGAAAGACAATCATGTGTTTTAAATTTGTTAAGTAAAGAGGGGTTGTCTTTCTTAGTAAGTGGTTGGCGTGGCTGCCTTTTATAACTGCTGGAGCAGAGAGACTATATCGGGGCGATTGCATGATACAATTGTATTCGTATACATGGATGTTTCTTATATAATATGATATATATATAAAAAATAATTAAATAAAATATGTGAAACGAAGAAAACATAAATGTAAAGTAATTATGCACTAATGGAATGCACGAGAGTGATCTTTGCATAGTTTTGTGTTTACACATTAATGTTTCCAGAGCTATGCTGAGGATATAGAGCCGCTATCGGATGTCTTGGTGGACAAGGTTTCCTTGCTTTAAAATTTGCTCAAAGAATCAAGGGCCGATAACACGTGATTGTACTATAGTTGTTAACATGCTTGATGCAGCTAAACGCAAACTGGCCAGATCAGCTTGGAAAAAGGAGCCTATTACAATAGAGCTACTTACAAAAATGTTTAATTCCTTATATGAGCAAGGAAACGGTAAAACTCAAAGGACGATTTGTGCTTGTTTATTAGCTTTTGCTGGTTTTATGAGAAGTGATGAAATATTAAGCATAAGAAGAACTGATATAATGCTAGACAGTGGCTACATGAGTGTGTTCATGGCATCCAGTAAAACGGATCGGTATCGAGATGGTGCTAGAATTCTGATAGCTAGGACTGGTACACTGCTGTTTCAAATCTTAGACGATATTTGTTGTGGGGCAGATATCAAATCTGATTCATGCATGTTCTTATTTTGCAATTTAAGTGCATCTAAGTTTGAATGGTTGATTTACATGATTGTTTTATCATGAGAAGTGGTTAATTGTATTACAACATCCAGCAATATAACGGGGTAAATATGCATTCACTATACATCTATTTGCCCGTTCTTTTAGATCACTTAGTTGCTTATACCAAAAAGAAAAGATTGTTCTTTTTGTTATTTGTCGGAGAAGGAGTATTAAGGGAAATGTAATTTTCTTCGTTTGATCGGAGAGAATTAGATGAAAATTGAGTTATCTTAGCAAGTTAGCTCCAAGAGGTGTCGCTGTGTAATTGCACGAGATTATCGTGAGATTCTCGTGCGTTTTAGCGCGGTTTAAAGCATTCAGCTTAGGGTGCGACTGATAACTGGACGTGTATTGTTTATTATTATTTTTGAAAGAATATTGCTGAATGTTATAAGAGTATATCTTCAAAAACATTTATAGTTATTTGATGCAAATATAATATGGCTTGAAATTGTGAAATTTGTGTAATGTGGAAATAGTACACGGTTGTGGGTTATTCCCGATGCTTTTACCAAAAAGCAATGATTGTTTTGTTTGTTATTTGTCGGGGAAGGAGTATTAAGGGAACATATATTAATACTAAAATGTTATTGCGAAAGATTTACCATAACAATTGATAAAACTCAATTTTAGCCGAATGTATCGTTCACTGAACTTATGGTCAGTTTTTTTGATGATGCTCTATCAAAATTATGAATAGTGAAGTAAAAATCTTGCTCAGAGTATAAAGATACACATGTTTTAAGATTAAATTTTGAAACGGATACATATGTCATAAAATGAACAAGGCAAAGCCTCAAGACGGGCGAAGCTAACTATTTTAAAACAGATCTAAACAATGTGATGCAGGGTTAGCATAATACTACTATATTGTTTAATGCACATTGAGCTGAACAGAAAAGGAAAAACAATTATTCGGCCTGCATTTGCATATTTAGTACACTAGTGCAACATGACACATATATTTCCCACACAGGAAGTTATGTATTAAAAATACAGATTTCAAGTCTCTGGATCTCAAATTTCAATTAAACTGAACAATAATAGGCTATTAGCCATACTCATTCAAACTGAATGCAATTACCTTAACAATCAAGTCTGCGCCATGTGTAACTTGCCATCATGTGTATCTAGGTACAGGCTGTGTTTGTTCCAGATTTTTGACATTGTATATGATGTTTCACATCTGATTTATGAAGGATGTTTTGCTAATGAAAAGGTTAGTGACTATCATGTCACCCGCCTTGCAATATCATTTTTTTTATTTTATATCAATATTAATAATAAATAAAAGGTAATTAGCGACCGCAATGTCTCCCACCTCCAAATATGTTATGTAATAGAGATATTGAATCAACCATTTTCGCTCCCCACCATAAAATGAATTTAAGTTAGTACCTAAAGTCCTTAAATTCACTAGGTAAAGTAAAGGTTAGCCACTGTTCCACCTCCAAATATGTAATCATATTAATTTATTTAAATATATTTAGTGTCAATAATGAATGAAAGTTTCGCGACTGTCTTGTCACCCACATCCAAATATGTAATGCTATTAATTTGTGGTAGAACATAACTCAATGCCAATCGCAATAAGTAATCATGCCGGTCCCCATTTCTGCAAAATGTTTTCAAAATCTAAAATTGCACAAAGGTATCACTTGAGACGAACACAAACTACACACATAATAATGGTGCAATTGCTTCTACGAGTGTTGAAGAATGTGTGAATGGTTAATGCAGAAGGGTAAATCTCAGTGGTATGGCATTGCACTGATGGCAGTTACGAGTAATGATGAAGAGGATACATTTGACCTGGGTTTGATTATTTTGATTAGACACATTGGTAAAATATCATCCGGAGAACAAGAGCAACTGTTTTCTAAATATTTTGATTAAATAATTGTCAACCAATATAGGCTATAATTACACATGAAAAGCAAAGAAGAATCAGCATCTGCATTTGAAACGCTTGACAGAGTTATGCAGGATAAGGTTAATGATATATCACGGGAGCAGTGCATTACATATTCATCTGACAATGCATCGGTAATGAAAGGAAAGCACAACCGTGTTCAGAGAAGATTTAAGGACAGCAAGCAAGCGGAACATGTTCAAAACCTCTTACCTAGAATGCTTTCAGTGGAAGCCTTTTCAGAAATTACTACATGATTACGAGCAATGCCCTGAGAGCTTTTCAGAAGGAAAAGGAAATGGAGAAAAAAGACATGTCTTAAAAAGTAAAAACTGACCACAGTAAGTCAAAGTAGCAAAGAATATAGGGTATACGGTCCTAGTTAATGTTATTACCACGATTACAATAAATACTGATAAAGGTGATCCTTTGTGAGCAACAAACACAAGTAAGAGAATAAAGCAGCAGACTCGGCTGTATTGAGTCTGTTCATGAGAAGTAATGAAAGAAGCAACACCTCTAACGCCCCCTAGCACCGGCTTAAGCGATATTCTACTTCAAAGCCTCCTTTATTAGGCTCGTTGGTCCCAAAGGACCAGTAAAAATAACACTACTAATTCGTAGCACGGGGAGACTTTTTACAGCCGCCACACTGTACTAAACGAACGCTAGTGTGAATGTTAATAAATACTGATAAAGGTGATCCTTTGTGAGCAACAAACACAATTAAGAGAATAAAGCAGCAGACTCGGTTGTATTGAGCCTGTTCATGAGAAGTAATAAAAGAAGCAACACCTCTCACGCCCCCTAGCACCGGCTTAAGCCGTATTCTACTTCAAAGCCACATATATTGGGCTCGTTGGTCCCAAAGGACCAGTAAAAATAACACTACTGATTCGTAGCACGGGGAGACAAGCCAACACTGTTCAATGTTACTGGAATGCCTCCGGACGGCCAACTTTGTGGCCTTTAAATAATTGTGACCCGCGTTTAAAGCCAAATCCTGAGAGAAAAATAAATACTGTTGTTGATACATTCTTTTGTAAAACATGTTTATACATTCTTTTGCAAAACATTCACCTTTAAACACTATTTACCTTTACCTTATATTATATGTATATATTAGTAGACATCGAGTGCTTCAACTTGAAACCAATATTCATGACTTAATTACACTATTCCTTTCTTTCGAAATGTTTACATAAATAAATCATTAACCCATCAGAAACATCAACGCACTCATGAATCACAGTTGCCATCCCCTTTTAACCGCAAAATAACCGGGAATCTACCGGGGAATAGTATCACCCGAAGTTTGACGTCATCACTTTATGCGTTTGTGACCACGTGATGATATTTTGATCACGTGACCCCCCATGCGATCAAATTGTACTTTATTTCGATAAATCCTTTCTTTTTTTACAGTAGGTATATATCTAATGTTATATTTCTGTAATTGAACGTTTCACTTTCGCTTAAAATTCGAAATAAAGACTGAAAACAAAAAATAGAAAAAAAAGAACGTACGAAATTGACTGGTATTTACGGAGCCCCGCAGGTGACATGCAGAAAAAATAATTTAAAGCGTTCGCACGCTCTACTACAGCGTTCGCACGCTCTAGTAGAGCGTGCGAACGCTGTAGTACAGCGTGCGAACGCTCTAGCTACAGCGTGCGAACGCTCTAGTAGAGCGTGCGAACGCTGTAGTACAGCGTGCGAACGCTGTAGTACAGCGCTGTACTACAGCGTTCGCACGCTCTAGTAGAGCGTTCGCACGCTGTAGCTAGAGCGTTCACACGCTGTAGTAGAGCGTGCGACAGAAAGATAGTGACACATGGTATTAAAGAAAATAACCCGCCAATAACGGCAAAAGTACACTACAAAACCGTTTATCAAAACTATCCAGGTGTCCAGGTCACATATTGAGGTATATTTGCCGATTAAAAGTATAGATCATTCAAGGGTTCTTAAAATAATCTACTACAGCGCACGTAAAATAAATTATGAGTACTTTTAATTCGACGCTCCAGTTTTGGGGTTTATTCGATCTGGTTAACTATTATAATTACTATATTAGTAAATTGATATTAAAGTATTATGCCCCCGCCGTTGATTGCTGTGAGTGATATGCAAAGGGTGACCAGTGTCCGTCCGTACGCCGTGAAATATTTTCCTTTAAATCACTTTTCCGGCATCGGCGGTGGCGGCGATGGCAACGCGTCAGCCCTTGAGTACAGTTTAATTTATTTTTTGAAGGTATAGGTCTCAAATACAAGACAAGATAGTACGAACGAACGCACTGACGGACGGATGGAATGACTGACAGTGTGACTACTATATTCGGTGGGCATAACAAGAAAAAATATACCTCCTGGGGTTTCCAATGAACAATACCCAATATTTAAAAGATTTACATAATTCGGAGTTCGGAATTCAGAATTCGGAATTCGGAATTAGGAATTAGGTATTATGAAGTGAAATAACAGTTAGTCAACTGGGCCGTCGTAGATACGAGTACAGTTATACTGTTATGCTAAGTTAATACATCATGGTGGACATGAAAGAACTTATTGAATTATATTTCAATATAGGTTTATCTTATAAAGACATATTGAGTGTTCCTGCATTTGAACACAATGCTAGAGCGTGCGAACGCTCTAGCTACAGCGTGCGAACGCTCTACTACAGCGTGCGAACGCTCTACTACAGCGTTCGCACGCACGCTGTAGCTAGAGCGATCGCACGCTGTACTATGCCTATGTGTTTTAATGACGAAATTTAAAGAAACACTTCAACTCACAGGAACTTTGCACTTTTAATCGCGTTATGACGTCATTCGGCCTTTTAAAATCAGTTCAACATGGCGGTTTCATTTGTAATATCTGCTAGTGCCGATAACAAGTGGCGAAATACTCGTTGTTATGTGACTTTCTCGTGATACGGACTATGCAAACTGATAAAATATGGATTTATTACGTATCGGTGCTTTACTTTAGTGAATTGGTTGTGATTTGAAGCTGGAATACTGCGCCGAAATTAATGGAATTAACGGACACCCGATTTTCGGTAAATTTCATTTGTTTACATAGGGGACATAGACAAACGACGTGCAGCGTGAAATTGCACTTTGGTGACTTTGATCTCGGATATCTCAGCGATTTACAAAGGATCGTAGGAAGAAAGGTATTGTTGGATAGGAAATTTATTTCTGCACATGTTAGTATATAGTGTGCATGTAACTGAGATTGTTTCGAACGTCTGCTTGACCTCTGGGAAAAAAAAGCAGCATTTTCCAAAATTTCCCATCAAAGTCCTTTATAGACAATTATAATAATAGAAGGCAAAAATTAAAAGTGACCATTTCCTGTGCTTCAACTGCAATATACAAGTGACCGAAAATGTAACACAGTGGCCGAAAATGTAACACTACCACATTAAAAATAGTCAACTTTAAAAACACTATAAAAAGCAAGTGAAATATCAATTTCCTTTTTATCGTGTACAGAACTTGAATTATATAAGACGCCGCGGGCGATTTGGACTAATTGTGGTGTACACATCAATTAGTTGCCATCAGCTGACCACACGCAGTCGCGTATTGGGTACACGTGTTGGTATTTATGTAAATAATTGGGTACTAATAAAATGACGTAATCTAATCAAAAAGGCGGTAATTACCGGCGCAAAGTCTGAGAAATTGCAGGCCTGTACACTGATAATACACCGATAATTTCTATTAGATTCGTTACTAAATTATTAATTGTTACTTTGGGTATTTTCCATAATACGCACCTTCTGTTTTCGTTATATTTCGGAATGTACGGTATGGTACGGTACGGCTTTTACTCCCCACCTCATGTTGATGCTTGCTACGTTATAAGACATATGCGCAATAATTTGTACAGGATCAAAATCCTTTAAAAACAGCCTATTACTTAAACTTAGGTTAAAATCACTCAATGTTTACCAACGCTCACATATTTATCAATATGTTGTCAATATACGGATCTTTTGCCCATTTACAGTCTTGCAAATGATACTACATTTATCGCGCTGTAATCTGATGCTCTTTGGTTTCTATAAGATTTTATTTGTGCGCCAGAAGGCACCGTCCAAAAATGCAAAAGTATGTGACAAGCAGATGTTATAAGTTCAACGTACTAAAGTCATACATGTTAGATTTCCTTGATAACTCTAGAGAATTAAAATGAATGATAAAAAAGAACCTGCATATCTGAATGCTAATGCAAGCATTAATGTATTTCACGATAGATCTACCCTTACCCAAAATATAGGCTTCTGGCGACTATTTGCTGCAACTCTGCGGCAAACATTGCTGCAAAGATGCGGCAGACAAGTTTGCGGCGATGTTGCGGTACACTTTTATCATGCAAATGAGGTCTGCGGCAAAGTTGCAACGAACAAATATGCAAATGAGGTTCTGGTGATGTTCTGGCGATGTTCACCGCAACTTTGCCGCAGACCTCATTTGCATGCTAAAAGTGTGCGGCAACTCTGCAGCAAACTTCATTTGCATAATGCTTTTAGCTGTAATCTTCTGGCGATGTTTGCTGCAACTTTGCCGCAGACCTCATGTACATAGTAAAAGTGTGCGGCAACTTTGCAGCAACTTCATTTGCATAAAATGTTTTTCTGCACTGTTCTGGCGATGCTTGTGGTGATGTTCGCTGCAAAGTTGCGGCAATGTTCGCCAACACATCGCGGCAATTTTTTTTAAAATAAATAATGAACTGAAATTATGAAATGGAACAATGGTGCGCAGATTTAAAAAAATATATATTTAGCTCAAAAACATTTTTTTTCACTATTTAACATGGACTGCGCCAAATTTAAATAAATGGGAACGATTTAAATAAATCGACACTAAATAAAAGCTCTCGATTTAAAGATTTAAAGTATATCCTTACGATTTGGATTATTATATCCTCGCGATTTAAATATATGATTTTATCCATACGATTTAACTAAATGGTTTTGATGTAATTATTTGTTTGTGATCTAAATAAATCGACCTTCGTTATAGTATAAATGTGCTACAATTTAATTAAATTCACTATAATTAAATAAATCGACACAATTTAAATAAATTAACACCATTTTAACAAATCCTCTATGAGCATAAATAGAAATATTTTAATAATGCGCGGGCGGGGACTAAATCGTTTTAAGTAAATGTTGCACATTTACCTTAAAAATCATTAGAGTATATGTAAATATTAAGCATATAAATTATATGCTTTATATAATTACATATATTCTAATGATTTAAATTGTATGGATATATTTTAATCCTGAGGATGTATTTTAAATCTTAAGGATATACTTCAAATCAAAAGGATTTATTTAAATAAGTGTCAATTTATTTAAATCATGTCGATTTATTTAAATATGGTGCGGTCCATTATGTTAAACAGTGAAAAAACAACATGTTTTTGAGCTAAATAGTTTTGTTACACACGGCACCCTATAACAAGTTGGAATAATTGTTGTCATTATTCATTTTGAACAAAACTGACTAAAATAAATATGATCTTATCATTAAAAGGGGTGTTGAGATGAATATTATACAAAATAAATACTGTAAATTAAACTTCTAATCTCTAACTTACAAAGCTGACAAAGCAATACAATAAAAAATCCTATCCTGACTTCTGTAAAAAGCAAATCCTCATGTACATGGAAATGTCAAGTGTTGTCTCTTACTCTCCACATTACTCCCATTTTATGGAGATGTCGAGCGCTGTCATTTCTGCATTACTCACATTTTATGGAGATGTCGACCGCTGTCATTTCTGCATTACTCACGTAGTATGGAGATGTCGACCGCTGTCATTTCTGCATTACTCACATTTTATGGAGATGTCGACCGCTGTCATTTCTGCATTACTCACATTTTATGGAGATGTGGACCGCCGTCATTTCTGCATTACTCACATTTTATGGAGATGTCGACCACTGTCATTTCTGCATTACTCCCATTTTCATGGAGATGTCGACCGCTGTCATTTCTGCATTACTCACATTTTATGGAAATGTCGACCGCTGTCATTTCTGCATTACTCCCATTTTCATAGAGATGTTGACTGCAGTCATTCATGCATTACTCCCATTTTATGGAGATGTCGACCACTGTCATTTCTGCCTTACTCCCATTATCATGGAGATGTCGAGCGCTGTCATTCTGCATTACTCTCATTTTCATGGAGATGTCGACCGCTGTCATTTCTGCATTACTCCAATTTTATGGAGATGTCGACCGCTGTCATTATTGCATTACTCCCATTATCATGGAGATGTCGACCGCTGTCATTTCTGCATTACTCTCATTTTCATGGAGATGTCGACTGCTGTCATTTCTGCATTACTCCCATTTTATGGAGATGTCGACCGCTGTCATTCCTGCATTGCTCTCATTTTCATGGAGATGTCGAGCGCTGCCATTCCTGCATTAATCCCATTATTATGGAGATGTCGACCGCTGTCATTTCTGCATTACTCTCATTTTCATGGAGATGTCGAGTGGTGTCATTTTTGCATTACTCTTATTTTATGGAGATGTCGACCGCTGTCATTTCTGCATTACTCTCATTTTCATGGAGATGTCGAGTGCTGTCAATTTCATGGAGATGTCGAGCGCTGTGAGTGTCATTTCTGCATTACTCTCATTTTCATGGAGATGTCGAGCGCTGTCATTTCTGCATTACTCCCATTATCATGGAGATGTCGAGCGCAGTCATTTCTGCATTACTCTCATTTTCACAGAGATGTCGAACGCTGTCATTGCTGCATCACTCCCATTTTTATGGAGATGTCAAGCGCTGTCATTGCGCATTATCTCACTTTTACAGAGATGTCGAGCACTGTTATTCCTGTATTACTCTAATTTTCATAGCCTTACTCTCATGTTTATGGAGATGTTGAGCGCTGTCATTTCTGCATTACTCCCATTTTCATGGAAATGTTGAACTTCATCCTACCTCTAGCAGTCCAATAGGCACTTGGTGCCTGGATATCTTAAATTAGAATCAGCACCAGACCCTTAGGACAGACCCACAAACATAAATATAAACATTTACCAATGGAGGTAAGGTTATGGGTCTGATGATGGTCTGGGGCGGATTCCGAAAGTTCCAGGCGACTGTTACCTAACAAGATGAAAAATGCAAAACTTGCTATTTTCCGACATATAAAAATAAAAATAAAACAGTTATGTACTAACAATATACAGGTGTGGAACATCCTCTTCTGAATATTTACTCAAATAAACTCATTCAAATTCATTGTTTTAAATTGTTACAATTTCATTGAAAAATAGTACACTGTTGATAACACACCATTGCCTATATAGACACATGATAATGGTTATTTATGCAAAAATACCACAGTTTCTTGAACACATGTGCTTCTAATAGAATAATCTCTGCAGTATACTGCATGCTACTGCATCAGATCAAAGGAAATTGCATACTATCTGGTAATAATAATTAACTGACCCACTCAGCAAGATTATCCAGCTTCCCCCAATCTATCATAAATTGTGTTTCTATGATGACTGTACACTTATATTATATTATTCTGATTTATTAAGCATTAATTATCTTTGTCATTTTTTTTAACTTTTAAATACATGTTATTTAAAGTATGTGTGCTTAAATTTCAAAGTAGATTTTATATTTGTTAAATTTGTAGATAGTTCCTATATAATAATTCACAATGACTATAACTATTAAATTGACTTGTCATCATGGTCACGTTAAAGCAGAGTAATATTGATATCATTTTGCACTTGGGACACAGTTTTAATTGTTCTGGTTTTAAATGTTGGAGTTACATGATGTTTGGTATTTAAAAATGTTCTTGCAACACAATAATACATATTTTGTCTTTTTCTGAAAAAATAATTGAATTGAATTGAATGTTGTTTAACGGCTCATCAACACAGTATAGGTTATTTAGAGCCGCCCCAGAGGGAGGGGAAGGATACATAGGAATCCGGGAACCGTGCCCTACTCTTATATCGAATAGATTCATATGGTTCTTTAACGTGCTCGGAGGATAGACCGATGGACAAGGCTAAGGGAAAGTGTCTTGCCCAAGAACACACCGACGAAACTCAGTGGCACCATGGAGGATTGAACCCGGGGCCTCCGGTTACAAATCCGCCGCGCTACCGACTGAAAAAATAAGGTTCCACTAAAAAATTTATACTTAGCAAAATGACTTGTTCAAGTGGTCCTTTGACATAAAATCCACAGTTTACTTGAGTATATTTTACTTGAGTAATAATTAAGTAACATAGAAGAAATATCAAAAATCTGTATAAAGTTTAAGCTTTGTGATGAAGTTTTGGCGAACGGATATAAAGCAGATCAGAATGGAAAAGTTTGTCGTGATCTTATGGCGAATAAAGCAATGGCAAATCTGAATGGAAAAGTTTGTGGCGATGTTACGGCGTGCAATAAAAAAGGAAATCGGAATGGTAAAGTTTGTCGCAATGTTGTGGCGAACAAAAACAATGCAAGTAAGTTTGTGGTGATGTTATGGCGAACGTTCCAAATAAATAAATGTTTCTGGCGAACTTTTGGCGAATGTATAACTTTTTAGCGAGTTTGCGGCAAATTCGCCAAAGATTACCATGGTGTTTGCGGGAACATCACCGCTAGTGGCGAACATCGGCGAACATTTAAGAATTGTTCTGGCGAACAAAATTGTTCGCTGCAACCTTGCAGCAAACTTGCAGCAACCTTGCAGCAAACCTTTTCATTTGGTAAGGGTAGATACTTGAATCGATTCTGGTACAGGAAATTTGCATATTAATAAAACATAATAGTAACGATTGACAAAATTGAAACCTAATTGACATTTAAATATTTTAAATGTTTTTAAACGAAAATGGAATTTCAACAAAAGCTATAAACCTATGCAATTAATATTGCTTAATATACGAAGTTTGGAAATATTTGAAACGTTGAACGCTACGATTCGTCTCGCTGTTTAATGGAATATTTATGAGTAAAACAATGGGCACGTATTAGTTCCAATGTATGAATGTATAAACAGTTTAATAACAGCTTCACGTGATTCACGTGCTATTGTTCTGCGTTCTGTGAATGTTACATTTCAAGTGCGACTTTTGTGACGACTTTCATCACAATTCTTACACGGTCAGCGGCAAAACGTTCGATGAGAGTATAAACCAAATCACTCAAGCGAAAAGAAAACAATAGGATTGTATTTAATTAAACAATATAGCAAGAGATGCGTTAAAGGTCTGAGGATGCTCTATTGGCTTACACGGCTCATATATAATAGTACGTAGGTGAAACAAAACTACCTCTAATCCAAAGGATTAACCTACATAGATCTGACATCAACACACGCAAACTCGCCGGGTCGCCAGTCGCAGAACATCTCTGCTGTACAGGACATGTTTTCTCGGATATATCCCTTTGCTGCATAGACCACAACCCCAATTGGTCAGATCACACTCGAAAATCACGCGAATCGTATTGGATCCGTCAATTCAACACTATTCAACCGTTTGGAATAAACAAAGAGGATGACATCCGCATCTCCAGCAACAATAACTTATTCATTTACATGCCGGCTTATTTGTTGATTACTGTGAAATACTGTGAGTGATATCGAACTGATTGACCTCATATTTAATAATTTAATAAAGACATATTCTAGCTTAATGTATGAAATCAGATGTAACATCACTTTTTTTTTTAAATCATTTCGTTTTAAGAATAGTTTGCATCTATGATCTAGACAACTTAATTACAATGTCAACGTGCCCTAGGTTTTATTTATTTTTAAAAATGTATATACGTTTGAATTTTAACTAAATACATTTACTTAACATTTCTATTAAGAACATGCAATTAAAGTCGTTTAAACAATTATGCAATATTTGTCTTTAATTATTATAATATAACAATTTATAAATAGTTGTTTAAATAATTACATTTCATAATGAATTTAATGTAAGAGTTTATATGGAAAAACATTTCGAAACACTGTACGGTTAGGGTACGCTATTTTAACGTCACCGTCAATTTAAAATGTCAGCGTTTTTTAATTTAAAATGTTAGCATTTTTTATTTAAAATGTAAGCGTTTTACTTACGCGACGTCATAACTGATAACGTCAATTTCTTTTTTTGAAAGTAAACACGTATTGACGTTCTCGACGTTTACTAACGGTCTGAATATTTGTTACTTTCTCGGCGTTTATAGCGTTATATAATTACGCGATTATTATTCTAATAGGGCCTCTTTTGCGGGAATTCTCTTCCAATATCAGAACATTTTAATAATATCTTTATGATCATTTTTACATATTTTCCTAGATTTGTTTTCATTGCAACCGTTGTTTAGATGATTTTCTTGTAAATGTTACATGTCTTTTTACTTCTAAAGAAGGCGTAAAGCCGAAAGCGCTCGAGTATATATTTTAGCTAGTATACACGCTAGCTAAGAGTTTTTGTTTAATTTTGTTGATAGCACTGTAAATGGCAATGTTCCACATTGTATATTAACAAACTACTCTATCATTTAATATCCTTTCTGGATCAAGTGTTTGTAAAAGGTGTTCTGTTCAAAGTATGATTTCCTCTACTATATACATATATATCGAAAATCCAAACTCTGAAGACTCAATATACAATATAAACAGCTTTAACCAGCCAGGCCAAACCCCAAAACTCGAGGGTCGAAATATGATACCAAACTCATAATTCATTTTACGCATATTCAGTCACGGGTATTTAAGAACCCGTAAATAAACCTTTACATTTTATCGGCACATATACATTATTATATGACTTAAACACTTGGAAAGAGTTTTGATAAAATATTTTGTAGTGTAATTTTGCCATTATTTGTCGGGTTAATTACATTAAACCGTGTTATTATGATTTGAAAACTAATGTAAATTGCTGATTTTCTTTTAAAAAACGCTCTTGCCGCAACGTACATGTTTGTTGTACCTAAAGTCTAAAATAAAGCATTATGTTGACAATATAATACTCTCACTGTAGCCATCCCTATGTTGATAATAAGAGATAATGACAATAACTACATTTTGATACACGATTTCCGATGCACCGACCAGTCCGATCGTGAAAACTCAGCCAATCCCGTCATTCTTCGGGATCCGGCTTCGTGTTTATATCGACGCTTCGGTATGTTCAAAAGCTTGACATTTGGTTAGTGTTACCCTCGTGTATATAATGCCATATAAATGTACATGTTTATTGATTCTAGCTGTCAAGTTGTTTCTATTAATATCACATATATAAATAACTGGATATTTTAGATCAGACTTCTAGTAATTTCTAGAATATTGTTTACCTCATGTGAAACATCATATGACAGTTAAGGTTATTTGAAAATAACTTACTGAAATGTGTAGATTGTTACAGAACATTCTTTAATCTAGAATGTTTCATGATAGTATAAATACAACATTTTGAGTCTGTTGTTCGGTTTCAGTATTAGTCAAAGTTTGAATATCTGGTTAATTATTTAAAATAATAAAGTACAAAAGAACTCGTAAATTTTTAATATTCTTAAAAGTAAAACCGGCAGCAATCAAAATAGTGTTTGATCTTGAAAATGTATTGCTTCGCCTACCCAGGATGAGTTTGATAAACTGAAAAAGGATGACTTGCTCTTGCTAGCCCAAAAAATTATGAATTAACACAAGTTAAAACTTCTATGAGAAAATCTGACATTAAAAATATTTTGGTTCGATATATGGTAGAAGAGGACATTTTTGCATTATTTCTTTTAGTAGTCACAGAATTTTAAGTAAAATTAAAAGAAATGGAATTAGAAAAAATGAAAATAGAAAAAGAAATGCAGTTGAAAGAAAAACAAAGTAAATGGAAAAAGAAAAAGAAAAAGAAACTGAATTGAGACAAATGGAAAAAGGAAAAAGGAAAAGAAATTAAAATTAGAAAAATGCAATTGCAGGAAGAAAATGAAAGGCGAGAGTTTGAATTGAAGATGAAAGAATTAGATTTGGCAAGCAAGGCAAGTCCAGCATCTCCACCCACACACATTCACCTTCTACTTTTGATGTTACTGAACATATAATCTACACCCACTAGTTGTTTGTTACTTACTTCCCAGAATAAACAATGCGCATAAATAATCTAATTGCGAAGTGATTGGATATTTATGCAAAGCGTTTGTTCTCCGTACGTACGTCCCGGACTCCGGTTTATAAACCTATTACGCGCACATTCGAGGCGTTAAGTGCCTTATGATAGAGCGGTATTTTAAGTGCCCTCTCATACATTCGTGGCGTTAAGTGCCTTATGATAGAGCGGTATTTTAAGTACCCTCTCATACATTCGAGGCGTTAAGTGCCTTATGATAGAGCGGTATTTTAAGTGCCCTCTCATACATTCGAGGCGTTAAGTGCCCGATTATAGAGCGGTATTTTAGTGCCCTCTCATACATCAGGGCGTTAAGTGCCTTATTATAGAGCGGCATTTTAGTGCCCTCTCATACATTCGAGGCGTTAAGTGCCTTATGATAGAGCGGTATTTTAAGTGCCCTTTCATACATTCGAGGCGTTAAGTGCCTTATGATAGAGCGGTATTTTAAGTGCCCTCTCACACATTCGAGGCGTTAAGTGCCCGATTATAGAGCGGTATTTTAGTGCCCTCTCATACATCAGGGCGTTAAGTGCCTTATTATAGAGCGGCATTTTAGTGCCCTCTCATACATTCGAGGCGTTAAGTGCCTTATGATAGAGCGGTATTTTAAGTGCCCTCTCATACATTCGAGGCGTTAAGTGCCCGATTACAGAGCGGTATTTCTCTAAACATGGTGTCCCTCGCTGTATTCACTATTTCAGAGAATGGCCCCCAAAGAAAAGGAACAGCAAGGACAGCCCGACACCGATAAGGTCAACAAAGAAAACCACCAGCAAATCAGGGGAAGTATCAGTTTTACCTGCTAATTTAATAAGGGAAATAACAGAAATATCAATCAGATTATGACGTTAGAATCATTTCATTAACGTCTAAATTCTCACAACACCATATAGTTAGGACGGAATCGGGCGTAAAATGCATAAATTAACCCTAGTGCGTCATCTAGGATAGCACGTATTACTGTGCAGAAGGAATTTCTTTGCAAATAAGAGATAATGTGTAGGATCATTCATTATGTTTTGGTCATATAGAATAGAAAATATTAATATTTGTCAATTCTAAGTCGGACACCTAAACTCCCACGAAAGTCCCGATGTACTCCCTTTAATAAACGAAATAACAGATAACGTCACTCAAAGAGTCACGGCCTCACTGTCCGAAATAGTAGAAAAAGCTTTGGCCTCGAAGGCAAAAACAACCGAATACGTCATCATGAATGACAGTGTTTACTCATTAGTCGGCAAAAGAACACATGGGTCTAACGCACACAAATCGTTTACAAGCGTATGAATGCCAGTCGACTCCACGATATCAGAAAAGATAATATCAAATATACGGGCCATTGAGTTCGTAGATCTAAGTCATTTAAGACACGTCCTTTTACACAATCCCCAAAATATATGTCATATATTTGAAAATATTAAATATCAATTTCATTGATAATCGTTTCAAAGTTCTCTGAATCTTTACAAAATTCAATATCTCATACAGTCTGTGATCTTATCAACAGGTGTGAGTTAATAGCCATTTATCTTTGTCTGTGAGCGGCAGCAGACAGTTCAATGTTCAAAGACGTCCGTGGGAATCGTTAACCTCCACCTTATTCAGTTAATGGTACAATTAATGGTCATTAGAGGATATTAGCATTACCGTATCTTTGATTAAGAATGTCATTACAGTTCACACTTTCTAGTAATTTACACACGAAACCGAGACGTCTCAACACAAGTCAAAGATCAGTGTCCATTAGAATCGTTTGCCGTGTTAGTTAAATAAATAAAATAAATAAATAAACTAAATAAAACATAAATATATTCATAACTTTCACATCCGGTCAACTTCCGGTAGGTCGAAATATTCAGTAGGTAAAAATAAAGAGAAAATCAATTTTTCATAAACATTATTTATACAGGGATTTAGAAGTCACAGGGTCCCGACTTATAATTCCCAAAGATTACCCATGTCGGAACACTTGGTAAATTTGGGAGCCATTGAATAACCATTTCTAAAACACACGCTTGCATTATATCCATTCTGTGTCATACATAACTTAGGACGCAATGTTCATTAAAATTAATTATTTCTTGCTGTTTATAATGGTTTCATTACCTGAATTGAATTGAATCGGGTTTTAAGGAGCACCAACACATGAAAGGTTATATGGCGCCTAACAGGCATGAACATGCCAGGATCATCCCCCATGTACATCGAGACAAAATATGGAGGATGGGCCTAGGACCTTCTCACCCTGAACTGCAGAGTTGCTGCAAATTCTATTGTAGACACTCCAATTACGCTGGAGCCACGTTTATTGTTTTCTGCCACTGCTCTTATAGATGTGAGCGAAATGGCACCTGAAACAATGCAGGAGTCATTATGAAGACCCTTAATGAGAATGAACAAAAAATGACAAAATGAGTTTGAATGGAAGGGCTGGGGTCCTACCCCCGAACAAGCTATGACAGGCACTTTAGAAATATATACAAAATAATTCTGTTTTCGTTATTTGAAGTTCTAAAACACATGTTCACAGTTTCATTATGCAATTAAAGGAAATTAATATGTGTTACATAATATTACAATGTTTCATGCAATATTACATGTCTACTAATTGAACTTTAAACATATTCACACCCTTGTGAATAAAAAGTCACTTTGTGGCATATATCGACACTACACCCACTAGTTGTTTGTTACTTACTTCCCAGAATAAACAATGCGCATAAATTAGATTAGTACCGCCTTTTCAAGACAATGAAAATGACAAATGTTTTCTTCATGTTGAGAAAACTGCTGAGAATTTGAAATGGCCGAAAGAACATTGGACATTACTTTTACAGAGTGTTTTAATTGGAAAAGCCCGTGAGTTTACACTCAGTTAACTGTAGATACCAAACTGTTATAAAGATAGTATCTTAAAAGATTATGAATTGAATCCTGAGACATATCGCCAGAAATTAAAAATTGTAAGAAAGCACATGATTAAACACATGTTGAATTTGCCCTAACGTATATAGGAAACAATGTAATTAATGAGGTCACAAAATCCCAGTCTGATTCTGTTATGGAGACTTATGAACCATCCGTGTCTGAAGGTTCTATATCACTAATTGGTGATTAGACCAAGCCTTTCACTATTAAGATTTTGCGAGACGCGGGAGCTTCTCAATCATTATTATTCGCAGACACCCTGCCTTTTCTGAGAAACTTATTCTGGTACTAATGTACTTATTCAAGAGGTAGAGTGCGGGTTTTTTATTGTCCCTCTCCATAATATTTATTTATCATCATATTAAGTCACTGGACCTGTGGCTGTGGGAATAAGATCTTCGTTACCATTTGTAGGTGTCAATTTGTTATTAGGCAAATACCTAGCTGGAGATAAGGTCGTTGTTAATCCACTTGTATCGAGTCTTCTTTAGATCAAACGTATGATCCCGTGTATCCGGCTTGTGCAGTTACTGGAGCTAGGACATAAAGAGCCATTTAGAATGATCTTTCTCATGACATTAACTGTCAATCATGTCAATTATCAAATTGTCAGGAAATTCTCAGTTTAGCCCATGAAACTCCTTTGCCAGGTCATTTAGGTGTCAATAAGACATACCAAAAACATTTGCGTCATTTGTATTGGCTAAATCTCAAAAAAGGATTTTCGTAATACTGTAGGTCTTGTCATACATGTCTTGTCAACATTTTCTCTGAAGAAGACACTTCTTTGAATCTTCTACAGTATATGTCTGCTTTTCGAAACACACTGTCAAAAGCTTGTGAGGAAGCTCAGTCTACTCTCAAATCTTCTCAATCAAAACGAAAACAAGGCATGATTTGACTGCACAAGAAAGAAATTTCAAGCCTGGTAATAAAGTTCTTGCTTTATTACCTATTCATGGAAAGTCTTAACAAGCTCTGTATCATGACCCTTATACAGTAGAAACAAGGATTAGTGATTTAAATTAGACCAATTCTCCAGGAAGGCGAAAGCAACGTCGACGTTTGATGTTTGTCTGCAATCTTGTCTTGTCGTGCCCTCAATGGTTTGTTCTCTTGTTGCTCGAGCTTCTGCCAAGTCATTGAGTACCTTCTTTGTGGCTTTCTAGGCTATTGATTTTTTGTAATTATATATACACGAGCATCTTTGTGTTTTACTTATATTGCCTATTAATGCTGCCTTGCTGGCTATTTACACTGTCCCGTTTTATTGGGATGGCAGTGGGGTCAGTGTGAGGTTTGGTGCAGCCTAGAACCTGGTTTAAACCCCCTCCGGCCTTTTTTGACACTGCCCGTTCCAAGGCGGTAGCCTTTTTGTCAACCCTTTTGTGTTTGTGATGTCTTATTTGGCATTTTATTCATCTTTAAAGTTGTTTTTTGTTTCTGTGTGTGTTTGTGGTTAACTGTCGTCCTTGAATGCTACTTTTTCTGTTCGATTTTTATATCTGTATATGTCATATTAATATGTTAAAAAATACATTGACAGAGATAGCCACATTCAGTTAATGTAGTTTACTCTGTCCCTCCTAAACATTTCAGTGCCAAGTTACAAAATGAAAATGAACATTTTGACAAAAATTATCCTGGTTTAGTTAAACTACAACACAGTGACATTTTGAAAAATATCGACGAGAAACTGGAACATCTAGATCAATCACAGAGACATCAGTTGAAACGATCGATATATATGAGCACTTATTTTCGGATCTTCCAACAAGAACGGACAAACTATTTCATGTTGTTGATGTTGCAAATACTACTCCAATAAAACAGCATCCATACATAATGAATCCTTCTAAAGAACAATATCTTAAAGAAGAAATTCGATACTTATTGGGACAATGATTTCATTGAACCAAGTAAAATGGAATGGAGTATATTCTAGTTTCAAAACCGGATAACACTTACCGGATGTATACTGACTATAGAAAAGTCAATAATGTCACAAAAACTGACTCATTTCCAATTCCAAGAATTGATGACTGTATTGATAAAATTAGAAAAATGCTAAATACGTAACAAAATTCGATCTTCTAAAAGGATTTTGGCAAGTACCTCTCACAGAAAGAGCAAAAGAAGTCTCTGCAATATTACTTGGATTTTATTCGCATATTGGATTTTAAAGAAATACTGGATCCATTATATGTACTTTCTGTAAGTGAAAATCTTTCATTTTCTTTGTAGTATTTAAATAAATGTGTTGATTATATTTTAAAAGTAGTTGTTTCTAGTTTGCTTTAAACTATTTTTATAATTAATATTAATGATTGAACAAATGCAAGTTATGTGGAAAACTAACCGGACGCCGTGAGTTTTTTAAAAATCAAGATTGCCGTGTGTCCCTTTAAAATAAATTGGTACTCATCTTCACTATCATTAGTGTTACAAATTTGGAATACACTTTCGTTTCTCTCTGTGCTCCTTCTCGATTATCTCCCTTTTTTATTCTTAAACAAAAAGCGGATAATCTTATTTTTGTTATATAACTTCTTAATTGTTTGGAGCATAATGTATCTAGATATATTTCAAAATCAAAATGTCCTTTCACGTCCTGATATAGTGTTTAACCTCTACTGCAGTATTCAGGTATATTTCGAAACTACACACACCGGACATTATTATAATCGTTACTTTTTAGAATAAACTTTAAATTAGTTAACCCAAATCATCGCTCACTTATTAAAATTGGATAATAAATCCTGATATATTAGTTTTTTATTATATTGTTCTCTGTGGCCATCAGTTTATACCAATATTTGACTGTTCGTAAAGGGTAACGAGACAGCTCTCCGCATATACGTGCATTACTGGTGGTTAAACACCTAAACTAATTTACAAAATATTAACTGTATTCTCCCAATATCTTATGATTTTGTAATCCGCCATATTTCACCTCCATAATTTAATATTGATGGCACAATGGCATTGACAGGCTGAATAGATACTTTTGGTTTCAATTCATATGTTCGTATAGTAACCACGAGAACGTCCTTTGCTTTCAAGGCCTTTCAACAAAGACATTGTTGGTTTAACAAAAAATATCCATTATAATTCAGAACTAGACCTAAATAATTCAAAACCATCGACGACATCTATAATACCACAGTTCAAATTATTTAAAGTCAGAATATGCGTATTGTTAACCTTAACGGAGATGATAGAAATTTTGGGTCAAGTAAGTGTGTATAATATTACCGTTAAATTCGCAATAAATCAACCCATATACCCAGTCGTTAATAGATTTACCCCTTGCAGTTTCGTACACTGTCTACTTTCACTTCTGCAATTTATATCAAAAACTGTCAAAAACATGATGAGGTCCATTTTCAAATATCAACACCATGTCCAGAATACAGTTACAGCCAAAACATAACAGGAAACTGCATTAAAAAAATGTTAAAGGAAAAAAAGATTAGCACTCTTTAGTATAGAAGTACTTTCAACTGCACCAGGCGAGCACATCCGGCTGATTTAGTATAACGTATTTTTTGTCGTTTAGAATTTTGTATATAATGCTATGTAAAATAAGTATTGCATCTGTTGTTGCCCTCCCCATGCTAAACACGAATTGAGCATCAGATATGAGGTATCTATCCTGTCGTGGAACGTACTCGGATTAACAGATTGTAAAAAGAATTGTTCTGATTTTGTTGATATTTTAAGCTCGCATGATATTTGCCTTTTATATGAAACATGGACGAATTTATCTAGTAACATTAATTTAAACGGTTACAGTTCTTACAATTACTATAGAAAATTTCAGCACAGAAACGCCCGTAGAAGCAGCGGTGGTATTGTTATTTATTTCAAAGATCATTTGCAAAACGGTATTCAAATTGTTAAAAATCATTACGATACAATTATTTGGTTAAAATTAGACCATTATTTCTTTAATACTGCGGAGGATGTGTATATATGTGCAAGCTATATATGGGGAGATGAATCTCCTGTCTATAATACATTAAATGTAGACCTTTTTGAAATCTTAGAAAATGATATTACATATTTTTCTGATTTTGGTAAGATATACATTGCCGGAGACCTAAATAGCAGGGTTGGAAATAAATGTGATTTTATTGTAAATGTAAAATGTCACAGGACTAGAAATATGTGCAGCCAGACCGGGGCTCGAACCCGGGACCTTCGGACTACCGTTCCGATGCTCTACCGACTGGGCTAACCGGCCAGACAATGCAACATCAATCTACCTGTTAGATATCCATAACCGTGACACACTCCCCCTACAGACACTCCCCCTACATGGGTACAGAGAATCATTTACATGTTTCTCCAAGTTTACTCAGTCACGGTCCCCCGTTGGGCGCCAAATGTCACAGGACTAGAAAAATGTGCAGCCAGACCGGGGCTCGAACCCGGGACCTTCGGACTACCGTTCCGATGCTCTACCGACTGGGCTAACCGGCCAGACAATGCAACATCAATCTACCTGTTAGATATCAATAACCGTGACACACTCCCCCTACAGACACTCCCCCTACATGGGTACAGAGAATCATTTGCATGTTTCTCGAAGTTTACTCAGTCACGGTCCCCCGTTGGGCGCCAAATATAACAGGTGGTGAAAAAATCGTTCCTCAACCGGGACTCGAACCCAGGGTCTCTGGTTTACCGTACCAGGGCTCTAATCACTGAGCTATCGAGGACACACGGTTAGAATCGATATTTCACCATATACCTGTACCCAGTTACATACACCTCCACCAGATTGAAATTCGGAAATTCGTCCCTGAATTTCTAGTGGAGTTAACTCCAGGCCGGCTGTCAGACTTATTTTCATACTGTTTCATGCTTACACACACGGTCCTGGATCCCGGACGAGCCCCCAAATATAACAGGTGGTGAAAAAATCGTTCCTCAACCGGGACTCGAACCCAGGGTCTCTGGTTTACCGTACCAGGGCTCTAACCACTGAGCTATCGAGGACACACAGTTAGGAATCGATATTTCACCATATACCTGTACCCGGTTACATAAACACTGTATATGATGATATAGACTATGTTCCAGACTATGCCTCGGTTAGGGCCTCTGTGGATAAGGTTCACAGTAATAGCCATGGGATTAAATTGCTTGATATATGCAAGACAACTTGTTTACGCATTGTAAATGGTAGAATAGGTGACAGCTGTAAACACACTTTTTACTCACATAACGGCACTTCCGTCATTGATTACTTGTTGACCAATGAATGTAACTTTTCATTGATATCTAAATTTATTATAGGCAATTTCAATGAATGGAGTGATCATGCACCGTTACTTTTTTCATTATATTGTAATAACTTCTCACCCATTTACGAGACATACACTGATGTTAAGTATAAATGGAATAATACGCTACGTGAACATTTTCGTGCAGGGATTATTACAAAATTACCTGTATTCAACGATATTGTTAATAATATAGATTGTACAAATATAATCTCAATAAATAATGTTTTAAATAGATTTACAACTACCATCCGCAGTGTTGCGGATCCATTATTTGTCAAAACGTGTAGTTATAATAATAAACCATTGTTTGATGTTGACAGTTGCATGAAAAATGCTGATTGGTTTGATAATGACTGTAATAATGCACGACAATTATACCAAGAGGCTTTACGTAGTTTTAATTTAAACAAATCTGATATAAATAGGATTACCCTATGTTCACGAAAGAAATATTACAAAGACCTAATCCGTACAAAAAAGCATTGTTCATACCGTCAGGAAATAAAAGAAATTGAAAATTTTAGAAGAAATAAGCCGAGAGAGTTTTGGAACTTTTTCAAATCAAAGAATCAAGTAAATAGTCATAATATTTCCTTAGATGATTTTAAAGTTTTTTTTCGAAAATCTTAGCAACAATACATTTGATTGTAATAATAATGAGGCAGAGCAATTTTGTTCAAGTCATGACTTTAATGTAGATAATTCATCATTTCCAGAGTTGGACCTGCCTATTTCTGTTAGTGAAGTACATAGTGCAATTAAACATTTAAAACGTAGTAAGTCGGTTGGTAGCGATTGTATATTAAATGAATACTTTATTGAATGTGTTGATATATTATCTAGTCATTTATGTGATATATTTAATAGTATTTTAGTATAAGGTTTCTTTCCAGAAAAGTGGACAGAGGGTGTCATTATCCCTCTGCATAAAAAGGGCTCTGTTAATGATGTTAATAACTACAGAGGGATTACACTTGTTAGTTGTTTTTCAAAATTATTTACCACGATTTTAAATAAGCGCATCGAGTCATTTTATGAAGATAACGCTACTATTTCGGATGCGCAATTCGGATTTCGGAAAGGTTGTTCAACTCTTGGCGCAATATATATTCTAATGTCTATTGTGCAAAATTACATAAATGAAAACAAACGTTTATACGTTATATATGTCGATTTGCTTAAATGTTTTGATAGTATTTATCGTAATGCATTGTGGCTGAAACTTTACAAATCTGGTATACAAGGTAAATTACTTAGATTAGTCAAAGATATGTATGAAAATGTTAAATCTTGTGTGAAATCATGTACATCTTACTCGGATTACTTTAGTTATGCTGTTGGATTACGCCAAGGGGAGGTAATGTCCCCGATACTTTTTTCTCTGTTTATAGAGGACTTAGAACTATATTTACATAATAGTATTAACTCTGGTTTAAATATAGACGATATTGTGTTGATCCTGTTGTTATTTGCAGATGATATGGCCATTTTAGGCAAATCACCCGAAGAAGTACAAAATCATTTGGACAATCTTTGCTTATATTGCAATGCATGGGGCCTAAAAGTTAATACTTCCAAAACTAAAATTATGGTATTTTGTAAGAGGGGTAGAATACGACATGATGAGACTTGGACCTATAATGGCCATAATATTGAAGTAGTAGATAATTTTAATTATTTAGGCACTGTAATAAATTATACTGGGAGTTTTACATTGAACCAAGAGCATTTGGTTGAAAAAGCCCTTAAGGCTATGGAATACTTTACTATATAAATGCAAAGAATATTATCTAAAGCCTAAAATATTATGTCAATTGTTTGATGCATTTGTTGGTTCAATATTAAGTTATGCATCTGAAGTATGGGGTTTCACCAAATCCAAAGAAGTAGAACGTATACATTTAAAATTGTGTAAAAGACTGTTACAGGTTAAAATAAACACATGTAATGCTGCTGTATATGGAGAATTGGGGAGATACCCTTTATATATCAACAGATATGTAAGGATTGTAAAATACTGGTTTAAAATTCACAACAGTAATAACTTAATAATGAAAACTGTGTATAACCAGGCTATTGATGACTGTAATAAAGGTTATACAAACTGGGTTTCTAATGTAAAAAAGCTGTTAAATGACTATGGTTTTGCATATGTATTTGAAAATCCTAATACATTACATGTTAACGCATTTATTAGTGAATTTAAGTGTAGAATAATAGATACATTTAAACAAGAATGGTATGGAAGTGTAAATAACAGTTATGTTTTGAATATGTAAAGAGTGTTTAAAACCTCTTTTGAATATGAACGATATTTAGATATAGTACCCAGAAGTCTACGTTTATACTTTGTGAAATTGAGGGTTTCTGTACACCCTTTGAGAATACAAACAGGAAGATACTCACGTAATAATATACCTCGTAATGAACGCTATTGTTTAGGTTGTAATGATAGGGACATAGAGGATGAATACCATTTTATATGTATCTGTCGATGTTATCTTCAAATAAGAAACAAGTATATTAAACGTTTTTACTATGTTAATCCATCTGTATTTAAGTTTCACAATTTACTGACTTCATCTGATAAGAATGAGATTACGAACATTTGTAAATATATAAAAGAAGCTTTAGCTATACGGAATTCAATTATTAATATTGAGACCTAATGTAATTAGTTATGCTGATTTTCCTTACTGCCTTTGTTAATACATTTCTATTAACTATGTTAAAAATATATAGAAAATATATTGTATGCTTGGATACGTGACATGAATTTATTTATACATACATATATTTAGACGATGTACTTATGTATAAGTCTTAATAAACTGTCTGTTCTGTTCTGTTCTGTTCTATGATATTATATTTTCGCACCATTTTTCAATCCCTTAAATGTTTTACTCATACGATTAATTATTGTAATTACGCTGTAATTGTTAAAAGAGTTTAAATCGTCTTTTTATGTTGCGGAATCATAAAACACTTAGACCAGCTATTCGGAAAGCAACCTGTATAGAAAATAATATTAAAAACATCAATATTATGACTCAACAATACATCACAACTAGCAATGAAATATTCATTAAGTACAAATACACACGGTACCGTTTTACTTGTATAACCGACTTTGACGCTGCAACACAATAAACATGATAAATCAACAAAATGTATGGTATTTTGATAAGAACTAATAATGTTTATTTAATAATCTAACTATTGACAGTAAATTTACAATTACGTTTTCACAAGACTTTGCATATTTTAAAATTGTACATTCAGAAATACGGCCCGCGATAATATACGAGTTGTTGCGCGACCACTCTATATATCGTAGATCTCATTGCCTTGTTATGGTCAATATCAGTCATTCTGAAAGATAAAACATGCATAAACTGTTCAAGTGTACACCAAGACACAATCGCTCATGTCGTTTCAAAGTGTACGACTAGTAGAAATGTGAGAGCCGCGTTGCTTAACGACCGTAAACTTAGTTGTGGCCCGGTATTCACCAATGAGTTAAGTTTGATGGACAAAACCAGATTTTGCTCGGTGCTGATATAGGTATTTCACTCTGTCGAAGTGTACAAGACGCGTACTTAAAGCGATGTTTTAAATATACTTTTGATAATAAATCTTTATTCTATAATAAATTGCTCTTGAAGTACTATGATTGCAGAAAAGTAAGTTTGCCTTAAACATAGCATTCAATTTAGCACTCAATATAAAGAACACAAACGTTAACTAACGTATATACTCGTAATGGCCCGAACCGTTAATGGTGGGGAAAAAAGTCCCCGTGTCCTTCCTTTTCGTGATTAAGGCTGTTCAAAACGGGAATAATGGAAACTAGCACGGTCGCATTATAGCGACTGAATATATGGTCCAATTTTACGTGGGTGAGTGCGTAAGCTAGTATATGATGCATAAATGAGTATGCATATGTACGCATAGATATGTGTGTTTGTGTGCAATTATGGGTGTTCATGTGTGTATTTGTATAACAGTTGTTCCCTTTGTCACGTTTTATATGCTATTTTGTCATTAGATATTTGTTATAATGTCATTATTCGATATGTCTCACCATAATTGTAGTATGATAATCTCCCAAGTGGAGGAAATAAAGTTCTAAGTTCTTCATTATGACAGAAATGTGAGATCATCGTGTTCTCTGCCCCAAGCGGTTAGGCTAGGCAAACATATTAAATAATTAAAATCTTTACTACAATGGCACAAAAGACTGTCGAATGATTTAATAGAAAATCGTGATAAAGAGAATCAAACCATAGCGCTTGTATGAATACATTAGATATATGATCTAAACTCCACCACTTAAAATCTGTGAAGTGGGAAATCTGGCGAACAAAGAATTTCTACTAGAAACCAAAGTTCACCAGATTACAGCGCGATAAATGTATACCATTTGCAACGCTGTAAATTAGTAAAAGATCCGTATATTGACAAAATATTGATACATATGTACACGTTGGTAACCATTAAGCGATTTTAACTTAAGTTTAAGCAATACGCTGTTTGTGAAGGTATTTGATCTTCTAGAAACTAATGCGCATATGTCTTATAACGTAAACAAGCGTCTACATGAAGTTGGGGGTAAAAGCCGTACCGTACATCATACATTCTGAAATATAACGGAAATAGCAGGTGCGTAGTACGGAGAATACCGAAAATAGCAACGAATAGTTTAGTAACGAATCTAATAGAGATTATCTGTATATAACGACAAACGATAATATTATTAATTTATTTATATCAAATATTAGAACAATTATCACGCATACATGAACTATATATATATATCAGATGTAATTGGATAATAAATAGAACCCGTGCCGTACCGTACATCATGTGTGTAACAGTTATCACAAATAAAGATGTAATGTTATCAACATTATTAAATAAATCTCCGAAATGAGGTCAATAACATGACCAAGAAATTAATGACATTAAATAATGTAACAATTCAACTTCGTAATTTAAAGGTGTGACAAACACTTAGGCATATTTCAAGTGGCATTCACATATCTTAACACAACAGAATACATGATTAATCAGCCATATTTATACCAATAATAATCATTATCCTTGGCAAACACTTGTTAATCTATTGACACCTTGTCTGCAAAATATTGATTTTGATGTAATTAAACCTTTTTTAATAATTACATTCATTGCATGCACAATTACATTTGAAGAGTAATTAATTCGATTACCATGATATTAAATTGAAACCTTTTATCACATTACACCATGGTTACTATCAAATACCGTTCATAAATTCACGAGTAGAAGAGATTATATAACGATGTACCATATATAACTTTTATTATTATTTTTGTTTTATTTTTATGAAACATTTTTTTATACTTATCCTAGTCCAATGCATTGTATTTTGTTTTAGCCATACCTCCACCGAAAACGTCTTCGCAGAAATCATATTCAAGGGGTGATAACTCTGTTATGCATGATTGAATCTGATTGGTTTTCGAAAGAAACCGAACTCTCATGTATACATATGTTGTGACCAACTTTCTCTGACTTTGGCAATGCCTCATCCGATTTCAATACTATTTTTCACAAATGTTCACCAACTTAGTACGCAAACCCGTTTTTTTCGGAATTTGATTTAGATCAATACTTTCTGAGTGGCACCATCCATCAGCACTTTCAGTGCTTTGATTTAAATTGCCGCGTGTTATTGAACGATTTACTTTTTTTGCAATTTTTAAGTTTTGTTGTATTCTTTTATAATTGTTACATGCCACAAACGAATTAAATTTTTCTATGGATAAGAAATCCAGAATATTAAAGATTAAGTAAGTTATAACTGTAATTTTTGGTCCTTAAATTATTTTGAGGAATATATATACTAAAGGCAAATATAAACGCAACTCAGGAATATCCGATCTATAGTTTACTAGTATATACTGCACACTTTATTCCGCGTACGAGTATTATTGCAGAGAAATCCAAAACGTTTTATAAAGAAAAAAGGGTTGCAGCTAGTTTGAGAAAGAACAGAACTGTGTTGGTGTAGACATTTTTAATCACAGTACACTTTGTAACATGAAATTCATACTTTTTAATATTTGAGCCGTTTCAGTATCGTATTAAATGTAGAGAGATTGCAAAGTTTTACATCTAAAGTTTGCAATCACGGTTTGACTGAGACTGTTCATGAACTGTAGTGAAATGTGCTTGCTATCATTCATGGCCTCTAGCCTCGGGTTGAGCAGAACTACTCAATATTTAAACTGTCAGTGGTAGAGAAAATTGAGCCATACCGAATATGGTATGCACATGACGGTGAACATAGAACCTTCAATGATGTATTTTCACACCATTCCATGGTCAGAGAGGCGTATGGACCCAGTTTCTAACTAAATGCTTTGCCCTAAGTCATTGGGTTGAAAACAATATTGAGAACCTAACTTTTTACCACACACATTCTTCCCCAATTTTACCATTATAACTGCCTACTAAATATGCTACATTCAAGGCATACCTTGATATGACTTACATATTCACCCTTGTAATACGACGTGCTAGAAATACACATCAGCAGAGAAACACATCTCGCTGTGTTGATTGCAGTATATTTATGCTTGGCGTGTGTGTGTTTTGTGTTTTTTTTGTGTGTCTGTTTTTTTTGTTTGTTTTTTGTTCTTGTTTGTTTTTTTCAAAACTTGTTTCCTTCTAAAGATTTTAGGACAAAACACATTGCGTTTGCTTCCAGGACAATTACTTACATGTAAGGGATCCAGGACAATTACTTACATGTAAGGGATCCAGGACAATTACTAACATGTAAGAGATGCGCGTGCATTAGCATTACAAATCAAAATATCTCCGTGGCCGAGGGGTAAACGACGTTGCGTTGTAAACCGTCTCGCCTCTCACCGCTGCAGGTTCGAATCCCACTGGGAGCTTGACTTGTAAGTGAGGAAGTGTCGTTTCTTACGGATGCGGGAGGTGTGCAGTACTGGGTCTGCCCAGCAAAAGTGGGTGGTTTGCCTCCGCCACCAAAAAAAAATCGACCGTCACATATAACATTACATGTGTTAAAAATGACGTAAACACATTGCAAACAAACAAACAAACAACAAAACATCTGTTCACTTCTACCGTGTGCAATTGTGGAAAACTCAAAGAAACTGTTACCTTACTTGGCACAATTATGAAAACCATTATAGAGAGGGCTGTCTTCGGCAGCCGAGTGAGAGCGGCATTCAACAGTCTCAGCAAATATAAAATACGAAAATGCACATCAAAACATGTTTAGAAAAAGAACAATTTAGAACTACTTTAAACTACACCTGGCAAGTACAACCTATATATTTAGCATAACATTTCAATTTCTTTATTGCGATGTTGGCCTCCGGCCAATAACACAATGCATTTTATATACAAACAAACAAATATGTAAAAACGATACAACTAGATATTCACAGAGTCTCTAAAAACATTTTCTTTTTTGAAAAGCATGAAATATGGTGCAAACTAGAACCTGATTTAAACTCCCAGCGGCCCTTTTTGCGACTGACCGTTCCAAGGCGGTAGCCCTATTGTCAACACTTTTTTGTGTTTGTGACGTCATATGCCTTTATTCCTTATTTACGTTGCCATTCATGTTTGTCTTTTGCGTGTTTTGGTGTTTACTGTGTTCTGTGAAAGCTGCATTTCCTGTTCGACTTTTATAGTTATTTTTATTTGTTATTTGAATAAGGAAAAAGTAACCTGAATATAGACTTAATGTAGAATATTTAATGTAGAATATACAGGTAATGTAGAATATTTACTTTATGTAGAATATATACTTATTGAATAATTATACACTCGTAGCATGGTCGGTGACATTTCCTTTGATGAATGCAGAGCATTAAATCGTTTAATTTAATCGTTTAATTTAATCTAAAGGGGCGTGGCTATGCCGTGCTACTAACTACCGGATATTGAAATTTAGAGTACGGTCACTATGACGTCACAGTGTTCTACTAAGAACACAATGCTACAAAAAAAGATAGAGTATATCTCCAGCTCGTTGGTTACGCCATCTCGGTGTTTAAATAAGCCAACTCGCTGAGACTCTATCTATTAATTAATGCAGAATTTACACTTATTTAGGAATAGACACATAATATAGAATAAATATTTAATGTAGAATATATATACATAATGTTGAATTATATACCTTAGTGTAGAATATATACTTAGTGTAGAATATATACTTAATGTAGAATATAGACATAATGTAGAATATATACTTAATGTAGAATACATACTTAATATAATTATGATGTAGACTATATACATAATGTAGAATAAATACTTAATGTAGAATATAGACTTAAAGGGAGTACATCAGGATTTTTCTAGAAACATCTTAATTTACAAAAATGTTCCAATTCATGATAAAACACTTATATCAGTCAAAATATGATGTTAGAACCATTTATACACCATATACACCATATAGCACCATTATAGCTATGACGGAATCTGACGTAAAATGCTGAAATTTACCCTGGTGCGTCACCTAGGATAGCACGTATTACTGTGCAGAGTGAGTTTCTTTGCAAATAAGGGATCGTTTTTAGGCTCATTCATTATGTTTAGGCCCTTTAGAATAGAAAATATAATTATTTGTCTCAATTTTAAGTCGGACCCCTAAACCACCTTTAAAAGCCTGATGTACCTCCCTTTAATGTAGGACTATTTACCTCATGTAGAACATACATGTAATGTAGAATATTTACTTTATGTAGAATAAATATACTTATTGAAGAATATACACTCTTAATGCAGAATTTACACTTAGCTGAGGAATAAACACATAATATATAACAAATATACTTCATGTTGAATATATACATAATGTTGAATATATACTAATGTAGAATATATACCTTAATGTAGAATATATACATTATGTACTTAATGTAGAATATATACTTAATGTACTTAATGTAGAATATATTCATAATGTAGAATATAAACATAATGTAGACTTCTATACATAATGTAGAATATATACATAAT